>JAIUJM010000002.1:639-161540 GCA_026262225.1 Inosperma sp. D86
TTTGAATTTCGGAAATCACCGTGTACAAGAATTTCCGAAACGACTGTAAGCGCTTCATGTGTCTGTTTTTGGGAATGTTTGCATATGGACCTTCCAGTCGAAATCGTTCAACAAATCCTCAGCTTTCTTCAGTCTGATCCAGCAACTCTCAGAGTATGTTCTAGAAGCCACCCATTGCTTTATAAACTCTCCGAACCCTTTCTCTGTGTTCATGTTTCTATTCGGACGGACGATTTAGAGAAGACAATTTTGGCAGTGTCTTCAATCTAAGCAAGCTCCTGTCCAACAGTCCACATTTGGTTTGCTATACTCACAGCCTTCATATTGTATTTTCTAAGCACAACTGAGGGGGAAATATGATCCGTCACGCGAAGGATATTTCAGCAATCCTACCCATTCTTTCAGTATCGACACGATCACTCTGGAGAACGAGAGGTTTTGGAAGCCTTTGCCAGAGAGCCTCTCTCTGGCTTTTCTGGATTGCCTTTGTTTTCCGTCTATTCATCATGTACGATAACGAGATGGAAGGCACGACCATCCGTAAATTGATGGTATGTGATTTCTGCAACTACTGCCTGGCACTTGGGACTCAGACCTTTTTAGAACCAGAAATCTCCATTGGAGTTCCTTCATCTCGATGAATGCGGTGGACCATTTATCAACAAGCTTAGTGTCTTACTTGAGAGAGTCAAGGACTGCAGTTTCGATCATTGGAGTTTTCTCCTTATGATGATTTTGGTCTTGCGTCTATGCCGACTATTATCGCTACGTCTTCAAATTCTCTGGCTGGTCTCTGTCTCGACCTTGGATTAAGAAACGTATGTACCCTCTTGTTTCTAGAACTTTTATAAGAACTTGGCATGACCCCTTCGCAGGTTTGTACGACATGCAACCCTACCCCGGATCAGAACGTCCCAATCATACTATCCACCCTCCCATATCTCGAGCATTTTACTATTCTGGAACTTCGATACGTTTTCCAACATCGTTACGACGTTATAGATCTCATCTTCCATCCCTTATGTTGCGCAATTGTTCTCTAAGAACATTTCCATTCTTCGTTGAAACATTTAACCCTCGACTTCACATGCTCGGCCAATGATCGACCTCGATTCCCTTCTTTATATCCGCTTTCGAATGTATTCTTGTTACCTCTTGTTGACCTTCTCTCAACCATATCCGCATGCGAGGTGTTGCTTTCAGAGTCGACCTCTACCTTCGTGGAAGTGCCAGTACTGATATATTTGGTGGGCCAACACCGTGGTCGGCACCTATACCTCTCCACATTCTCCTTAATCCACTTTACGACTGCGCAAGTGTGATGCAGTTTGTGGAGCAGGGCATGCATTCCATTATACCATGTTATTCGACAACTGTCTGATTGGCCTTTGTTAGTGACAAGTATTGATGCAAATTCCTATAGATCAATCCGTCTCACAATGTCATGAATCCAGGTGACGATCAACGGGAAGGCGCACACATTTTGTACTTGGCGATTTGTATCAGCGAAGTAGCGTCTGTTATACTTCTCTTTGTTTCAACGAGTAGGGTAATGAGATCGAACTCTGGTGAAATTGTTGTCAATAGCAGCAAAATCAATTTGTAAAACAATGATATCAATGAATTGGGTATGAACTATAGTTTAAAATATAAATAATGAACACTCAAACTTCATTCGAGACGGTGTGAGCGACTGTCGACACTGGATGACCCGACTCTGAGAATGGATTTTCTGGACTATGTCCCCGTGCAACATTGATAGACGTGTGGCCTCCTTCAGAAATCAGAGGGGCTTCTGCCGACCCTGGATGACCTGATTCCGAAAATGGATTTTGTGGACTATGTCCGCGTGCAGCGCCCACAGACGTGTGACCTCCTTCAGAAATCAGTTGAGCTTCTGACGACTCGGGATGGCCCGTATCGGAAAATGGGTTGTTTTCTGTTGGAGTGCCGTGTCCGCGGACAACTCCCACTGATGTACGGCCTGAGCGTGATTGACTGTCTGCCATTTGGGTACCCTAAAACGCAGTGATGAGGAGTTGATTGATCTTGCCATGAAAAATACTCACATTGTTGAGGTCAGGATGTGATCCCCCAACGTTAGAATATGAGCTTCCCCTGTCACCCTCGAAGAAATGACCCCAAGACGGAGGCCTCCCTCTGGTCTCAGACATATAACGCGCTGACGGTGCCATGCGATTCCTGCGTCGACGAGCGAGTGCGTACCGATATACAATGAATCCAATCAAAAAAAGGGCAACAAGTGCGGCGATAAGGCCTCCTGCTATGGCACCCGCGTTGCTAGAAGAAGCAGCCAGATTCCCTGAAGTAATACCGTCCGTCGGTGAAATGAGAGACGTGGTTCGAGTAGCAAGAGAAGGGTCGGCTGAGTAAGAAAGAGAGGCCGTAGGCCTTAAAGTAGACGACAATCCACCTGATAATCCACCTGATGGATTGCCACCTAAATCCGTTGAAGAAGCATAAATATTGGTTGATAGAGACGTGTCCGTGGACCCCTGGCCTCTGGACGTCGTGGGCGTCGTGGACACCGTATCTGGGGCGTCTGGGGAAGTTGTCGGCGATAGCCCTGTTGGAGGATTATAATAACCTGTTGTTGTTGTTGGGGAAGGATTATTAGGCGGAGCATTCACAGGAACGTATTGAGGGTTTGGAGTTGTCCCTGTATTTGCGGGTGCTCGTGTTGAAGTTGAAGTTTTGCCGTCTAAAATGCAAACAATTAAATGGTGCAAAAACCAGTTGTGAAACCCACAAGTAAGGGTGGTTAAACAAGTACCTCCTTCACCTTCACCTTCACCCTTTGGGCCATGAGGATTATCCCTCTTGCATGGTTGGATTGGTTGCGTTGGCAACTTCTAAGCAGGAGCGTTCAGTAAAATGTTTACAACCCAAACCATGACGAACTCACAAATTTCGAGGAGATATTATTACCCATACCGAGAAAGAAAAAAAAAATAAAGGAGCGACGAGGTGAGACGAAAAAGAAAGTGGTAGGAATGAAAGCCCAAGAACGGTGAGCACACCGTTCCTTTCCTTTTCGAGTGTTGTACACAAAACGCTGTCAGTTGTCCATCAAACTACACATCCTTGACGTTATCACATACAAGGTCCACGGAAAAAAGGGTGTCAATGTCGTGAGCTCTTCTGCGCTTCCAGTTGAAGAGCACATACCGATTTTACCCGCGACGCAGTGCCGCAGTTCCGCCCTCTATCCTGGAAGAAGAGCAACCGCCGGAGATTTCTGTCAAACTGAAATCAGATGTTAATCCTTTTATGGGAAAAACAGGAACAAGGCACAGTTGTTTGTCGTTGTATGGCATCGTGAGAGAATATTAGTCAAACTGTATAGCATATAAGCCACCTCTAACACTGACGGAAGCTCATAGTAGAAAAGTCCGTTCGTCGTCGTCGTCCCCAACGTTCCCATGGCCCCGTCCACCACGTAAGTTTGCATTATAAAAACTCACGCCTTTGCTTATCCTTCATCCATTTTATTAGCGTCCCAACTGCTTCGGTTAGTCTTGGCTTTGTGATCGCGTTCAAAGTTGCAACTTGATCAATGAATGCTTATAGGCGATTGAAGTCCCGGAGACCATCCTCAAGAAACGCAAGCAAAATGAAAAGGCACGGGAAGAGAAGCTTGCTGCTGCTGTCGCTGCTCGTAAGGTAAGATTATCTTCAGACAAGTTTTCCTTTCTGCAACTTGCAATGATGGATACGATATTTTTCGAAGAATGGCTAGCTGGAATATACGCAATGTTGCCTTCAATTAACCATCTTTCGGGACTGACTCTTTATTTTCCACCTTCGATGGGTGATCGTATGATTAACTCTGTTTTATAGGCTGCAAAAGCAAAGCGAAAAGTCATTTTCAAACGTGCCGAGTCTTACGTGAAGGAGTATCTGGCAAAAGAGAAGGAAGAAATCCGCTTGAAGCGAGTTGCAAGGACTGCTGGTGATTTCTATGTTCCCGCTCAACCCAAAGTCTATTTCGTCATCCGTATCCGAGGGTATGTTGGTCTAAATTCTCTACGAATCTATGCTGAGCATTCTCCTAGTATCAACGAGATTGCTCCAAAACCCCGAAAAATCTTGCAACTTTTGCGACTTTTGCAAATCAACAATGGTGTCTTCATCAAAGCAACACGGGCTACTCAGCAAATGCTACGACTTGTTGAACCTTATGTCACATATGGGTCGGCTTCTTTTTTAGTTTTTGCAAATGATTACATCTCAAGTTTTTTGACAGTGAACCCAACCTCAAGTCGGTCCGCGAACTGATCTACAAGCGTGGCTATGGCAAAGTCAACAAGCAACGCATCCCTCTCACCAACAACGCCATCATTGAAGAGAACCTCGGCAAGTATGACATCCTCTGCGTCGAGGATCTTGTACATGAGATCATCACTGCTGGCCCTAACTTCAAGCAAGCCTCCAACTTCTTGTGGCCATTCAAACTCTCGAACCCTACTGGCGGATGGAGAACACGGAAGTTCAAGCACTACGTGCAGGGTGGTGATTTCGGTGATCGGGAGGTTTATATCAACCAGCTCATCCGCCAAATGAATTGAGCGTTTTCGTTTATTGGAGGAAACGGAAATTCCGAGTTTGAGGGTGCAATTGTCCAACTCTCGTTCCATGTCAATTTCGTTTATGTTCCCCCTACATGTGAATATACATATATGCAAGGACTAGGCCAGGGCAGACCTTTCCAAGATGATCTTTCGCTGTCCCCATACATTGACTAGATCGCACCGCCCACGGCCGTCACCGATATTCGAAACAAACTCAGATGATATCCATGAGAATAAGATACTTCTTTTCTGTAACACGCTCGTCTAAAATTTACAATGGAGTCTCAAGCTACAAGGACCCCTCACCAATTGATCACCAGCAACCAGCAGTGGGCCGAATCGTTTGCCAAACAAAACGACGAATTCTTTACTAAGTCTGCCAAAGGTCAGACACCGCACGTATGTGGATTGCCTTTGATTGTGATGATAGCACTGAGAAGCTCATCACCAGACACTCTGGATTGGATGTTCGGACTCCCGAGTACCCGAATCCGTTATCACGAATGCCAAGCCGGGAGAGATTTTTGTTCATCGCAACATCGCCAAGTGAGGGAAATCCTTACACCCACACCAGAGATTCTTAAACTTTCTGTGCGATTAGCCAATTTGATCCAAAAGATAACAATATTTTGTCTGTGATCTTCTACGCAGTTGAACATCTTGGTGTTAAGGATAGTACGTGTAATTTGGGGTTGATCCTTAGATGAGGCTTATCTGATTTGGTCCTTCTATAGTCGTCATAGTCGGTCATTCGGAATGTGGTGGTGCTTCAGCTTGCCTCAACGCGGTCCAAAATACCAGGGATATTTGCTCGATCGCTAAAGGCACACTCGCTACTTTGCCACCTGTCCCGGAACACGGATTTACTGCTGCATCGCACATTAACCGATGGCTCGAGCCCCTCACTCGTTTTACTGCCACCCTACATCTTGAGGGAGAGAAGAACGCGCTCCAGAAGGTCGTTGAAGAGAACGTAAAGTTCCAAGTCAAGAGGTTGGCAGATTCCGATATAATGAAGCATCTGTGGGCCGAGTCTAAGAAGGTCAACATTCATGGATGGGTTTATGATCTGGGTACTGGGAAGTTGAAAGACCTGGATGTTTCTGCGTCCGCAGCGTCTTGAGCTGTCGACGAATCAGATTAGATCAGATGTATTGATCGGAGTGCCTGAAATTCAACGTTGTGAACCCTTTCTTTCACCTTGAGGACGACGATGACCGTAGAGTCGTTTTCGGAGCGTCTGCTGGTGCAGATTGCATCATACAACACTAACTTGCAGGCTCTTCGAGGACTTCCTCAAGATTTGGTTGACTGGCTCGCTCCGACACTGCATGTGTCCACCTTTTTGACGAAGCGAAGGGCACCAGACATCGTCGTCGTTGGATTTCAGGAGCTTCTTCCTCTTCACCATGGCCGTGAGTGAATATAGATCTGAATTCTCCATCATAACAATCTATTTCGGTTTCTCAGTTGCGGGCTTCTCAGGTAGCGTGATTGAGGATAGGCATAAGCTCATTCTTTCCCAAATCGAGACACACTCTCCGAATAAAGAGACGTATGCTCTCATTGCGAAGATTGTCAATGTTGGTGTTGCCTTGCTGGTTTATGGTCGTGACGAAGGCGTAGCTCGATATATCTCAGACGTGGAGACATCATGGACTGGCTGCGGTCCTGGATTCATGGGCAACAAAGGCGCTGTTGGAGTGCGCTTTTGTTTGAACAAACCAGGTGGTGCTATTGGAGAGACGTTTACGTGCGTCTGCAAATTCTTACCTGAACTTCATACTGATGGCTTTTGCAGCTTTGTCAATTGTCATTTAACCGCTCACCAGCATAAGCTGAAAGAGCGCATAGCTGACTATAACCATATTGTTTCTACTCTTGGATTTTCTCCAGTTTCCCCCGGTTCATTTAGCAGCACACTCTATGAAACGAGCCATCTCTTCTTGCTTGGTGATCTCAACTTCCGTCTTGACATACCCAGTTCGCACCCTCTTTCCGGGAGGGAAGATTTTGCCCGCGCAATCGAGTCCGAGAAGATGCGAGAAGGTCTGAAAGAATTTGACCAGCTTACACTGGAGAAGAAAAAAGGGACGGTCTTTATGGGTTTGAAGGAGGGTGAATTTTGGAAATTCAAGTGTAGTTACAAATATCGTCTTGGGGAAGTGGATAAGTATGAGTGGGTGGGCCTTCCTTTGACCACTTTGAAAATTGCGCTGACTGACATTGTACGCTAGCATGGGACGGACGCCTTCATGGACAGACCGTGTTTTGTACGCAACATATACGGATTCCCCTGATGAACCCGACAAATCGAATATCAGTAATTTGCTGTATACAAGCATTCCATCGTACACGACGTCAGATCATGTGTGTATATTTCTTGGACCGCTCTTTCCTTTCTGATTGAGTTGATTTAGAAACCAATCGTAACTCTCCTAGAGCTTCCTCCTCGTCATAGTGACGCCCTATTGACTACACCACTCTTGACTCTTCCTGCCACATACAAGCCTAGAGTCCACCCGTATGCCAGCTTAAAGCGAAGCATTGGTCGTGCGCTGGACCGCATAATCGGTCTTGTTTGGTCTCTTTTGGCTATCTTGGGCGCTGGCTCCGGCATAATGGGGGTGTTTAATTTTTTAGTTGGCATTGGAGCGTGGACCTGGTGGAAGAGACATTCTTCGTTTTTGAATGGCTCCGTATGATATTGCCTCATTTACCTTCATCTCTAATCTTCTGGCCATTATTACTGGTACAAAGCATAGCTGCTAGATACCTATGTACTCTTAGCTTGGATTTATTTCATGTTTTCACACTGGTAATACAATTACCAAAGCATGAACAAACAATTCTTCCTTACACAGCCACTGAACAATTGGTCATCCTGCTTGTTCCTCCATGGCTGCATTAGCATCGTAAGTCTTGCAAAAATCATTACACCTGTGCATTTCTTTAACATGGGTGTAGATTACTCCCGAAACCTGTTTACGCGTCAGTTGTATCAGACGATGAGGATGACGTTCGGACAACCGCCGTGATTGCAGAGTCATCAACAGTTGTGGTTACGCGAATGGCAAAACCACCATACGGCCAGCGTAACGGGTGGAAGCCGACTTCTCAAGAAGATTTTGGTGCGTTCTGCCTGTCTTGTTTTATTAGTGTCAACTCAAATATCACCCAGGTGATGGTGGTGCATATCCAGAATGTCATGTTGCACAATATCCATTAGGAATGGGGAAAAAGAAGGTGAGCGAGCTGAAATGGTTCATCTGTCTGCATCGTTGACAAGCCTCTGTTTCAGGCATCATCCGGAAACACACTTGCCCTACAAGTCGATAGCGAAGGCAATGTGCGATATGATGCAATTGCACACCAGGGCCAGAGAGGAGGAAAAATCGTTCAGTCGCAATTCAAGGACCTCGTTCCCCTTGCGCACCGGAAAGACCTTGATGAGAATGATCGGTCAATGGAGCGTCCTTCGGAGGAAGAAGTTCAAGAAACCGCCGAGAAGACGCGAGCTGCCCTTGAAAAGCTGGTGAACGGCAAGATTAAAGCCGCACAACCGAAAAATGTCCCCGACAGTCATGGGAAATCGTCCTTCATTCGATACACCCCTGGACAACAAAACGGGGAGGCAGGTTTGAAGCAACGGATCATCAAGATGACGGAGGTTGTCGAGGATCCTTTGGAGCCTCCACGGTTCAAGCACAAGAAAATCCCGAGAGGACCACCTAGTCCGCCGCCCCCAGTTCTTCGAAGTCCACCTCGCAAGGCAACCGCACAGGAGCAAAAAGAGTGGATGATTCCTCCTTGTATTTCAAATTGGAAAAACAACAAGGGGTTCACAATTCCGCTCGACAAGCGTCTTGCAGCGGATGGTCGTGGACTGCAGGATGTGAGCTTTTAACCTCTTTCTTCGATGAATTTGGTTTATATGACGATTTGCTAAGATTCACATCAATGATAACTTTGCCAAATTCTCTGAAGCTCTCTACATTGCTGATAGACATGC
The DNA here is from genome assembly GCA_026262225.1 of Inosperma sp. D86. NCBI lineage: Eukaryota > Fungi > Basidiomycota > Agaricomycetes > Agaricales > Inocybaceae > Inosperma > Inosperma sp. D86. The sequence goes on from JAIUJM010000002.1 coordinate 9,244, forward strand.
AAGGGAAGATGTACGGCAGCGTGCCCTCCTTCAACAAAAACTAGCGCAGAATCAGAAGGAAGCAAAAGAGGAACATCTCCGCCTCCTGGCTCAACGTGCTCGGGAAGAACGTGGTGGCATTGCACCCAAGCCATCCGCACAAACTACAGCCGCTATGCAGTCGTCTCTTGCCGCGTATGGTAGCGATGAAGAGTCAGAGGCTTCTGGCGACAGTGCCGAAGATGAAGAGGCTCGCCAGATTCGTGATCAGATGCGTCAAGATAAACGGCGGGAACGAGAACGAGAGATGAGGATGAACAACATGGGTCAGGAACAGCGGGCAAAGATGCTTGCAAGACAACAAAACCGCGATATCTCAGAAAAGGTGGCTCTTGGGCTTGCGAAGCCTACGTTATCCAAGGAATCCATGCTTGACTCGCGGTTATTCAATCAAGAATCACTTTCTTCCAGTTTTGCCGACGACGAATCGTACACCCTCTATGACAAACCGCTGTTCCATGGTTCCACCGCTGTGGCTGCTATCTACACGGCAAGAGGAAATATACAAGAGGGTAACGAGGAATCGTTTGGAGGTGGCACGGAAGAGGGGATCACGAAAGCGCTTGATCAAGATCGGTTCAATCTGGGACGGGCTAAAATTGGATTCGAGGGAGCTCAGGAGCAAGAAGTTAGGGAAGGACCAGTACAGTTTGAAAAGGATACCGGCGATGTTTTCGGTGTGAATCAGTTTTTGGACGAGGCAAAGACTGGTCGGAAGAGGGGGTTGGATACGTCCGCGTGAGTTATTTCTTTTTATCTCCCATTTGGTCAATGTTCTGATTCTTTTGTGTCATTGTATTGAGTGGTGGAAACGCCCGAAAACGTCAGGCTCTGGAACGGGTGGAGAGGGAGTAGGTCATTGGGCTGTTCATTTTATGTATTCCTTACTGTACTTGGTAATATCTGTGCCATTTCACAGAAGATTTAATAACTTCGGCATATCTCTACGCTGTCCCATAATGTTAGCCCGAAACGAGTTGTTTCGTTCCTTTGTCTACAAAAGGGCATACTTCCCAAAGTCGCAAAGTGTACGTTAAGTTCAAAGAATGCAGACGTCTCAAAGTTGCACTCCAATATCATTGTTTGGTCTGGTGATTCAGAGTCAAGTTAAAAACACCAATTCCAGACTTCTCCACCTCGACAAAAGTACATGAGTTTATCATATTGTAACTTTTTTATCTAAATCGTGGGGCTGGCATGTTACATGTTACACTTGAGATTTACATTACTCTTATGCCCAGTGCCTTCTAGCCAAACACTCCCATTTTTAAATTGAAGTTATGCCGCCATCTCACAAACCATATCTCTTATTCAGGTGGATCACCAACTCCATCGCTTCGACTCGATATGTATCTGTGGTAACCGTCACTTCGGGGACTGAGTCCACAAACGTTAAAAGAGGGGGTTTTTCTTTGGACGATGACCATTTTTCCCAAGTAATGTTCTTGAGAAGACTAACGGAATGCCTTGGTGCGTTTGGGTTACAATTACGGGCAAAATAGACTGTCAAGCAAATCGGCTTTTAGAGAAGTTGATACTATACCAAATACTTACTGATGGAGTCAACAGCAGTGAAACGAGTTTGATTGGCAAAAAAATCAGGTAAATCGGTTCCATGCCCTGCGCCAAGTACTGGCCTCGATGCACCCCTCATATACCCTGTTGAACATTTTAGAAGTTTCCAAGGACAATAATTTGTTACTAGCTTACGATAGGCGTATGCAGGCTGCGTCTTTGATGTTATTCTGAGTAAATAGCGGCGAGGTGCTTGGAATATCCTGTCACCTTGCAGTGCAGCAAATCGTTTGAATTGCGGTCTAAAAGGTGATTGCGTACGAAGAACCCACGAAACACCAGAAATACATACGTTAAAGCATTAGCGGTGCCAGTGTTAAATGGAGACCCCTAGAAGTGAAAAAGTGAACAAAGTCGTCATCTGCTGGTCTTGATATTGCTGTGATTACCTGAGTGACATCATCTGGATATGCCTTTATAACAGCTTCCAATTCTGCGTCCAGTAGGTTTGGGAAATAGCTAAAAATATGTTAGGGCATGATTCAAAAGTGTAAGTTTATAACTCAACTACTCCTTTATATATTTGACGAATTCGGCGCTGGTTCTGTGTGGTACTTCAAAATTGCGGTAACAAAGGGATTTCATGCAAACTCACGTAACATTTAGAGTGGAAAGAGCAAAGAGACTATCAAAATGTAATTCAGAAGGTGATCCCAAATGCATCGGGTGCACTTACGTCCCTTCATCCTCACAATCACCGGCTATGATTGGGACCTGTCATGGTGAAAAACATAAATTGATTGGATTAAACATCCAGTATAAAGTACCTTGGCATATTGTCCTTCTTGCATCAGTGCAAGAGGGTCTTTCTGGAAAAGCTTCTCATCAACCACGGGCTGCCAAACCAGTTTACCCTGATATGAAAAGATGCCAGGAAAAAGATTGACAGCTGCAACGAGCTGCTCGTATGACACTGCTCGAAGACAGCCCAGACTATCGCTTGATCCAGTACAATTTGTTGCACTAACGAGGTCATCAAAATACTTTTGTTGATCGAGAATATTTGGCAGATGGAGTGGGAAACCCGACTCCTATAACATGCGTTGTTAAAGTTTGCCCAATCATAGAGTTGAGAACAATACCATTATTGCCGCAGTAAACAAGCCATCTGGGTTCCCGTTATCAATGAGCAGATGAAGACCGACAGATATTCCTCCTGCGCTTTCACCCCAGCTTGCCACATGACTGGTTTAATTTCAAAATGCATCAATGGTATAGTTGGCTCACATGGTAACCTTGGTGGGATCACCTCCGAACTTCGCAATATACTTTTGAACCCATTTGAGGGCGAGCCGTTCTGAAGAAGTCAATTGACTAGATATTGTGATAAGTCTATTGTTCGACGCACGATCATATAGGCCCGCATTCGCGATACCAGCTTCTTTCACTTCCTTTCCTCCAAGGAATCCGAACGCTAGACATGTATCAATAAAGAAATCAAGTCGGATTGTTCTGCCTATACCATTAAGACGGTAGTTTGCAGAAACATAGATGATTGGCTCATTCAAAGCAATTGATCTGTTCACTATATTGTCTCCTGGGTACATTGCGGAGTCCCCAACCTGGAATGCGCCTGCGAAAGATCAGAAATGTTTCAGAATGAAACAGATGCAAGTAGCAACCTCCATAGAAGTACTGGTGTTGACCGTCTCAATTTCATCAACCACAGATATTCAAACACTTACGAAGACAATGGGGAGTAACTTATGACTTGAGACATTGGCTGGGCGTACAACATTGATGAAAAGACCTGTTGAGTTGGTTTACGCAAATTAAATAAAAATATTCCATAAAAAGCAAACCATACAATCTTCTGCCACATTCGATGGGATAGAAGGGAGCTGGAAATCGCCAAAGAGACTTGTGTTCAATGTAATATTCTGTTGAGGACATGCAGCTCGAAATGTTGTTGCATCACGAATGCCATCAAATGGTAAAGGGGGTTGTGGGAGCCCAAACCGAAGTTCACCAGTGCTTGCGAGATGCGTGAGGAAATCAGCATTGAATGAATAATAGCACATACGGAGGGGCAGCAAATGGAATTCCTAGGTATTTAACAAGATTTCCAACAACTTTACCTTGAAAAGAACCATAAGGAAGGTGGACTATTGAAGGCGAATCGTGCAGCCCTGACATCGACTTCAAGGCCACAACCTGCCCTGCAGTGACAAGCACGAGTAGAGATGATACGAAAGATGTTTGGTGGCGGCTTAGCATCCTCTTGCTGGTCTCACTTCAAGACCCTCAACTTATAAATCATCGAAGCAGTTATAATTAGGACCGCCACCGTCTCCCCGTGGAGTCCGAAACATTGCGTGGGTGCCAAGTCACTAGTAGCCTAGATGTTGAGGTAAGTAGACTGGAAGCGCTGGATCCGGAAGTGGAATTTCGCAATTTGGTCCTCGACTCCTCGCTGTGCCAAGCTGGCCAACTTTCTTAAGTCTTCCTTTTCCGTGTTGCCAACTGTAAATGTTTTTTACTTCCCCTCCTATCGGTTCAGCTATCATAGAAAGGTTTGTATTTTTAGGCACACATGAATGACCCCAATGCTTACCGGAGCTTTACAGTTCATGCACCCGTCGATAGATAATTTCGCAAACAGATTGCAGTGTCATTATATAAACTTTGGACGCAACAAAGGATGATGGATTCCTCAAGTTGAACCCAGGAGAACCACCCGTGCTTAACCTGAATGATCGTCGCTTTACGATAACGTCGCTTTACGTTAAAATCCCGAGGTATCGGCTTTTCATTGGCCTAAGGTCCACCGCAACCGTACGCAACAGTTCGAGTCTGAACGAATTCATTTTAACTCGCCGGGCCTATCTCCTACTAACGTTTTGAGAAGAACAACCAGTCTTATACTATGGTGTTGAACGCACAGAATTATGTTCTCAGAACCAGTGAAGCTGTTCTGCAAAGCAGCAGGCTCAGGCTGATCAGAATTGAAGTCACGGGCCGCAAACTGCCGCCGCGAATTTTGTTCTGAAAGTTGCACTGCCAACGTTAACAAGTTCATGTCCACGCCTTCTGCAGCAACGTCGGCACCCTTCCCAAGACAGTCCGGGGTGAGGACGATACTAAAATACACAGGTATACCACCTTCATGGCTTGACAAAAGGCCGAAACTCCCCTCCAGGAACTGGCTTATATTCCTGTCTTTCACATTCTCCTCTCTCGGCTTATATATTTATGACCGCCAGCAATGCAAGAGGATCCGTCAAGAATATGTTAATAAGGTCAAACACCTTGCGGAGATACCTGTAGACCCCTTCGAAGCTCCACGACGGGTGACGGTCTATGGTGCGAAATGGCCGGGTGATGAGGATTACGACCAAAGCCTCAGATACTTCCGGAAGTATGTCAAGGTCGGGGCGCTAGTGCTCCTGCCATGAAGTCCAAAAATGCTGACAACTTTATTTACACAGCCCATTTTAGTGGCAGCTGCAATTGATTATAACCTCATTTCTGGCAAACGCCACGGAGATATAGCTCGACGAGTGGCAGAAGAAGTTCGCCTTAGACGACGTGAAGATTTGGGTCTCGATAACGACTCTGACATTGTTAAAGCGTTGCCTACGTATAAGCCTCTTTCGGCACGCAGAAAGCGGGAACTGGAAGGAGGAATTGTGCTAATCGGTCGGCCAACGTTCAAAGAATTCATGGCAGGGTTCAAGCGAGGTTGGACGGATGGTTTGAACAAAGTTGACCGAGAAGAGCAACTTGCTCACGTTTTGGAGGACGACACACACTTTGACGAACCACCTGAGGACCCTGTAGGTTTGGCAGGTTTGGATGATTTATCAACTTCAACCGAACCTCCAACAAAGTCTTCGGCCTTTTTTTCTCCTCAGAGTTCTCCTGTATTTTCGCCACTATCAATTGCAACAAACCCATCAAACTCCCCAAAAAATTCACCCAGCCTCCAACCAACGACGTCTCCACCGCCTCCTTCAGAGCTTCCACAACAACCTCCTATTTTGTTCGTACCTTTCTTGGACTACATTGGTTTCAAGCAAGTACCTCTTATGATATGGGATTTTTTCAACCAGCGACACAAAGTAAGGTCTGGTGCTGAAGCTGGCTACAAACTAGTTATAGGCGTTTCCCAACCTTTTCAAGGACCAAGCTCGCTAGAGGTTGGTTCTCAAAAAAATTCCACTGGTCGCGTTTCGGAAGACTCTCTTCTACCTTCCCATGGTGATCTGGATTTCGACAAGCAGGTGGAGCCATATTACAACAAATCTACTCAGGCTATTCCAGAGGACATTGAAAAGGCCCGACAAAACTATTATGAAGCGCTTCCAAAAAGATTATATACTGCACGAGAACTGGCCCGTGGCGTCCGTGAGCTCACAAAAGAGGAATTTAATAATCCACCTCCAACAGAAGTGGAGCTTCGAGCTGAACGGCTGAGGAAGGAGCAGCGGTGGAGGGACGATGCCGTCGGGTGGGATATCGTCAAGCCGTCGAGCGATGTCGCATGGGATGAAAGATTTAGAGGAGCATTGTACATCTTTGTCGTTCCTGATAAAGACAAAAAAGACGCAGACAAACTACCTTCGTAATATATCAATCAGTTCACATCCTTATTCATGCATCACTACACTGAATAATTTATGCATTGATAGACATGGTTATTTTACACAATTTCATAGCTGCCACTTTCGAGCCAAGCTTCTAGTTCAGCAAATTCATCCATGAGTTCTTCACTGTTCATGGTATCGGGCAAAGTTATCTGTCCGGAGGCAGAGTCTACATTCATGGAACTCTGCTTGGAGACAGGATCAGAAAATGAGATGGCGGGTATAGGAGAACCAATTTCAATAGAGCCTTCATGGTCCGAAGTTTCGGAATCTAGCAAGAATAATTGCATTTTCTTCTCAGGAGGGAGTTTTCGAGTCTGCTGCAAGGGTAAGAAGCATGTTGTAAATGAGACAGCCAAACTCACTGAGTCAATGACATCACGTCTGAGCCGTTTTTTGGTGGGTTCCAGTACTTCAGGTATGGGATACTGGGACAATTTCTTGTGGTTTACATTCGTCTCTGGAAAAGTAGATGCCGGGACGATAGACTCAGGGAGGTCGTCATCGCTGAGGTTATCCGGAATATCTGACGAGTGTATCGCGTCTTTGGGGTCTTTGAGGTCAGTGAAATGGATATCATATTCAGCAGGTGGACGTTTGCGCTTCAAGATAGGTGGTGACATCATTTTCAATCTTTGCTGGCCTTTTGGGAGTTGAAAATTGTTGACAGCTTGGGCACGTTCATGAGTAATGTCAAGTTCCTTGAGACTTTTGTTCTCCCTTGTCGCTCCAGAGCCCTTCGTTCCTACTTGTACTCTCTGAACTTTGAGAGGTTTCTTGGGCATTGCCTCTTGAGGATCCTCAGTGCGTTGATCGTTTTTCCTTGTACTGGGAGGGTTGGTCAACCCATCGCGACAACTACGGTCAACTTTGAGTAAACACCAGCCATATTTCCTCTTCAATACGCACCAAAAATGGCGGCATTTGGATTTATCCCTACATGAATGGTTGCAATCGTAACGACCATCAGCACGCTTTGGCGGTGCCGAATCAAGACCTCTTGTTACAAGGGATTTCGACGTAATCATATCCTTCTCAGTATCTTCGTTGTTGAAATCTACAAGATATTGGTCATTTCCTCATGTTCTGATTTGTGCAGCCCACCTTTCTGGCTTTGGTTAGGTTTGCGTTCCGGACTATCACTCTCCAGTGTCATGTTCCAGAAGTCGGGGTCATCTTCGAGGCCAATGAGGTCCATTTCCTGCCATAATTCTCAGAAACAAATTGATAGAATGTTTGATTCCATGTCACCATTGAAGAAAGAGGTCGGGTATCCATTACAGGGTATTCACTGGGTGGTATGTGGGGCTTGTATATTTGCTGGGTGGCGGTTCCAGCTACGGTTTCCTGGATATCCCATGAACAAAATCATAGAAAGACTTATTTCGACGTACAGAAGTAATCATGATTATAACGTTTTGACTTGGCTTTTTAAGTTCTACATCCAACTCGAATGATTTTCCGCCTCTGAGGGACTTGGTTCTGTCAAGAAAAATTTTAGATAACCGTCGCTCGACATTGATATGTGGACATACGGGATTCGACGAAAGTCAATGAAATCCATGTCCGATGTTAGTGTGAGCACAGACGTCCTGTCAAAATTTCGGGAGCGCGACCTCCTCGCTTTCACCGCAGCGTTTTTATCCTCTACTAGGGAACATTCTATCTTGAGACGAATTTCTACTGGGTTTCGTCCTCCATCCGATGTAACTTCTAGTTCTTGGACGCCAAGTGTATATTGGGGGATATCGAATGCAGAAGCCAAGATTTCGAGGCCAAAAGGTGGACGGCGATTAAGCAACTACAGATCCGGGTTAATATCATGATCGAGCATATCACTTGATTTACAGTTTCAATCCTAAGTGGATCTTGTTTCCGTAACTCAGCCACGGAGGTGATCCCATGTTCTGCTAGGACCTAAAATCATTCAGAGGAATTCGAGGCATGGTGAGGAATCATCACTTTGATGCTGGTAATAAATGTTGAACGTGAAAATTCGCTGATATGATACAGCTTCTAACTTACGATTTCTCTCCGAGGTGCTCAATCTGCCTTAACACGATAGCTCGATCCTCCCATGCCTTGGCAGAAAGACACCGAAATCTGAAGAGACGTCACACCACATTCAAACAATAACATGAGCGACTTACAGCTCCAGTCCGTTCTTACTCTGCGCACCGTCTTTCTTGACAACGGCAACATCCAAAACAGCTAAAAATATACGCACAAAATACTCGCTACTAATCGGTCAAGTCGTACCTCGAGCAATCCTCGCAATATGCTTGAAAATAGCAAAAGCTTCCATATGAGGTTGACTCTCCGTAGTTTTATATTCTGGTGAACTGAATGAAATTCCGCCCAAGACAGCCTACAAATACAAAATGAACCTTGCATCTGATGTGAGAAGCTGTTGAGTGTGCTAACCTGTACAAGAAGGAAAATCTTGTCAGCCGTCTTCTCGACTTTTTTCACCTCAAATCGGATGTCAGCATCCTTGCGAAGTTTGTTAAATAGCTGAAAATATTATCAACGGCACGTTCAATTCAGCAATGGTTGAAGTTTCACCGGTTTCTCAGAAACTCTTAATTTGCAGTCGTAGAACCTTAAGTGAATTCCCTTTGAGGCTTTGAGTAATAAATAATAACTAAAACCCTACTCTTCTGCTGTACAGATGGTTTCCAACTGTGAAAGTTGAGAAATTTGAAATCGACTTAGATTATGGACTGACCATATCTCTTACATTGGCGCGTGCTGGCAAGCTCAAGATCTTTTCCATCTGGGGAATCCTTTGAACGGATGAAATGGAAGGTGGCGGCTATGCTCACCGTGGTCCGACGTATGTAATACTGCCAACAATGTCAACATAACGGAAGATAAGATCCAAACAACACACCTTGCTCATTATCTCGCCATATTGAGTCAACCACAACTTTTCCGAGATTCGTGGGTCTTCTACCTCGACCAACTCCGCCTTCTTCAGTCGTTCAATACTTTCTATCACAAGATCGTCGACGTTTGTCGTCGGATGACCATCAGCATTGAAAATCGCATAATGTTGGGGGTTTCGTTGCATCCTTTGATATAAGAATGAGTTATGCAACCAATGCTTCGCCGACGAAAGGTCAGTGATTGTTCCAAGACCAATTTCAGAATTAAGGTGTTCTGACAAGTTGAGATGAAGAGAACTTTCCAGGACAGTCTTCCCCTGTACTAGAGTTCTGTATTTCGATTCTAATTCTGCCTCACACATAATCACGGCAACACCGTCCTTGTCTGAAAATTTGAAATCAGATGTCAGAGCATACACAAAGGCAAATAACGCTACCAAATTGAGGGCGTCCTGCACGACCTAGCATTTGCATTACATCTAGGTCAGAATACTCTTTGGATGTATTATTCTGAAACATATGGACGCCCTTGATGACGACCATGTGTGCGGCTATGGCATGATTACAGGTTAGTCATGCATTAAGCGGAAAAGGCGAGGAGTCGATACGTAAGTTTACCCCGACTGCCAAGGTCTATAGTACTCTGTAAGAATGAGTACAGGTGTAAAAAAATTCACATACTGAAGTTGCAACGAGAATACGGAGAACTTTATCCAGATATAGTTTTTCTGTAGCTCTGCGATCATCCATGGTGAGTCCAGCATGATGCACGCCAATCCCCACAGCGGCGAACTCTACGAAAAGACAATACGATCATAATGCCTAACATGGAAAGTGAAATTACCATCAAGTCGCTTATCAGAAAAAGAATGCCCGATTCTGCAGTGATCTAGGTTAATCCTGTAGAGACAGAGGACATACAACAAACCTAGGCGGACGAGACCATGGTAAGGTCGCCTTCTTAGATTCATTGTCGACGTATTCCTTTGATAGTTGTTCTGCAGTCCCAAATACCCCTGACTGACAGTCAGGCAGCAACAACAAAACGGCAGCAACGCATACCTTTCCGTGTTTGACAAAAGATTAGGACGGGTTTGCCAACAGAATACTGCTGCAAAACCGCAAATAGTCTATAGTCGAGGATTTTTGCGAACTGGAAATCGTTCTGTCCGTTTTTCCTATGAACACCAACGACATGCCGTGTCAATTTACACGGACGATAATCGTCACCAAACTTTCCGATTTAAATCCAGAGAGTGAGTTTCGAGAATGAAACATGAAAGGGATTTGGAAACATATACCTGAAAGACTTTTGCCGGTTCTGACATCTCCGGTCCGATGCATATCCATTGGGCAACGTCGTGGATGTTCGGTACAGTTGCAGAAACCAGAATGAAACGGACAGATGGCAGTCTCAACTTCATGCGTGAAGTGACTACTTCCAAAATGCTTCCTCTTTGTTCGTTAAGGATGTGTACCTATCAAGGATAAGGAGAGATGTTCTGTAGCAAAAATGTAATCAAACCTCGTCAATGAGAAAGAGTTCAATCTGTGACAATGTCTGTTTGTGATCATTCCTGTCTTTCTATTCACACACAAGACGAGGCTGTTAAAAAGGGAAAAATTACCAGCTCCTCGTGAGACTGTCCCATTTTTCACACTAGGAGACAAGTATGCAAATGGTGACCACATATCTGAAAACTCTTACGGTGGTAACTCTGGATTCACTATATCAGTCACAAAGTATCCAAAAGAAATAAACGAATTACATGATTGATGCATGCTTTGCGTCACCCCATGCACTGTGTCCGAAGACGACGGTATCACCAGTCAGTTCACAACCTAAAAAGCAAATTAGAACATGAGGTTCTACGAAATTTTGCCGAACACTTGAATCCGAGAGGTTCGAACTTTACAGCCCAGTCTTGGACTTTCTCAGAACATAAAGCCTGCAAAGTGCACTTGAAATCAACCAAAATCGCATGTCAAATATCACTAACCTTTGTGGGCGCAATGTAGATACACTTGACTGGTTTATTTTGGGCTCTTTCTAAGGTATTGATCATAGCCAGTTCAAAAAGGACAGTTTTACCGCTTCCTGTTGGTGCTATAACGGGCGTGAAAGGTAACTTAGCATGCGAGGTTAAATGCTATACCGCTAATAACCTGTCGGGGTGAGTAAATGGACGATTGAATATATCCCAAAGATGGATTAACGTACGAGATTCTTGTCGCCGTTAAAAACCTTCTTACTGATAAGATGCGAATGCACTTGAGAGAAGAGAATCTACCTCATCGAAACATGTTGACTGAACCGCGTTGAATACTCCAAACTTGAACAGTGAGCGAAACTTATCCGCTACAGCAGAATGTAAGCAATATTCAAAGTTGAATACGTCGAATGCTAACGCAAATCCGATACCGGTCGGAGTCGGACTGAATGGGTATTTCGAGGAATCGATTTTGTTGGTTGTCTAAAGTTCACTATGCTATAGCTAGAATTTGGGTCTTGTTCGTCGCAGTTAGAGGAAGATGCGCCATTGGCTCGTTGATTAGATGAAGGTAAGGCTCCAGAGAAATCTCAAGGGACATAAGGCAATGAGCAAACATCTTAAGTGTTGTTGACGACAGTAGCTAAGTGAGCTTACTCCGAGGGCTATTTCCCGCAATTTGAATATCCTGGAGTACTGTCTTCTCAGAATAATGCTCCTTACACGGATTCATGATAGGTTGTTGAAAACCGTGATGATTAAAATAAAGCCAGTTTTTCGACCCAATAAGTGATGGAGAAGAGAGATCTGTGGAAAATGATAAAAATATGATGTTTATGTAGCGCATATACTGACCATATTCCAAGTCAAACTCATCATCGTACCACTTGCCCGTTGCAACGTTGGTGTATGAACCATGTGAATGCTGTTCTACAAAGGCTTCTTTCTGAGCAAAGTAATCATCCGAATTGAAGTTTTCAATAGGATCATCGTAATGGTATTTGTTCATTGGGCCAGCACAGACAAAGTGATTTTGGAGATCGCTGTCCAACCTGCAACGCGTTGGTTTATAATCACGTGACGTGACGAAACGCGTATCAAGATTCTCCACTCTCGCTCCTTCAACGTCAACCAAAGCCGTCGAATTAGATACGAAAATTTTACTAGGCCCGCCTTTAACATCGCCTTCAAATTAATTTGGTTTAGGCCCTTACTATGGCAACTCAAGCTCAACAAGTTGCACAACAGAAGGAAATCGCGCGCAAAGTCGAAGAATACATCGAAAAGTATGATCAGATTTCATTGTTTACATGAGCCACTGACTTACCACACCTTGTTCAATTCTACATTATGAAATTGAAGGATTCATTATTCTGATCGCTATTCTGATGATCACTATGAATACCGACATGTCATACTTCCAAAGCAACTTCTGAAGATGATCCCAAAAGAATACTTTAATCCCGACGAATCTGGAACGCTTCGATTACTGGCAGAAGATGAATGGAGGGGCATAGGAATCACGCAAAGTCTTGGCTGGGAACATTACGAAGTTCATGGTTCGTTGACTACTTGCATTGTTATCTGAACATCTTCATGACTTGTAATAGCCCCAGAACCCCATGTTCTTCTATTCCGCCGACCAAAGGATTATGTAGCTCCAATGCAACCGACTTCCAGATTCAAAGAGAGCCGGAGAAAGTAAATTGCAAGATCCTCTTTAATGCCTTCCCTCACCATTTGGTTGTCGCATCACGCAATCGAGTCATTCTCATGTCAACTAGAATAATTTTTTGGGTCGAGCGGCGACAATGACAATTATTAAGATGTCTACGGTTAACCAAAATCCTGATGAGTGCTAGAATTTCGACTGAGGAAGATCATTCCATTCAACCAAAGGACCAGGATTGATGGAAGGAGTCAACCCTGCCTTGAATGCTTCACGATCCTCAATATACGTCACATCACCCCTCTTCCGATCTTCGTCCTCCCCTGCAACAGGGTATTCCTTCAAGAGGCTGGGCAATTGTCCCAAGATTTTTTTCCCTTCTTCTGTATTGAGTACCTTTACCCAATACTGGCCAAAGTCGTTGAGAGGTGGCGATTCCCCCTCAACAACATTCCTCCAGCCTTTCTCATCAATATCTGGGAGTGCATGCCGCACTAGAACTTCGAAAGCCTGAACGGCAGCAGAACTTACTCGCTTTGGGCGTGGCTTCTGTGAAACCATCTGCACAGACAACTTGGACCGTGTTCGTGAGGAAGGATGGACTTTAGTCATGAAAAGCTCAAGGACGTCCATTTTAGTGATCGTCCTTATGAGACCAGCATCCTTTTCATCTAGAAATTCATGGAAATTAACAATGGCAGGGCAAGTTATGAATTTTACAATATACTTCGCATGAAATCCAGGTGGCCGCTATTCAATTGGACAATGTATCTCGCCACCTCTTCGGCAAGGTTCTTATCTGCCTCTAGCCATTTCTTTTCCAATCCATTGCGATGCGAAGTGAATTCTTCATCAGTAATTGACTCGAGCCTGATCTTCATTTCGTCTAAGAACGCTTCCACCCGTTCTTCTAAGTAACCAGGCTTCTTTTCACTTTGAACAACAATACGTAGCCCTTTTTCACTCAACCCGGACAATGTCCAATTGGAGGAGGATACGAGGTATCCAAGTTGTTCGCGAGTTCGTAGAATGTTGAAGGCTGGTTCGCTCAATATCTGGGTGAGAAGTGCCGACGTTACGCGCAATTTCTGATCGCGTACAGGTCCATAGTAAGTGAAGTAGGTCAACGAGGAATTGGCCTGATTAGGATTCGGTAGAGGTGCAGAGAGGACAAAATTCGACCCTTCCAGGTTTCATTCAGTACACAGCTTGAGGTCTGGATAAAAGGCAACTAACCTGGAGGGAGCAGCAAAGCTCGTTCAAACAATTCATCTGGAGACAACGATGAACGTCCAAGCCCTTTCTCTGCTATCTCTGCTATCTTGATAGCTTCGTCTTTATACATATTTCCAACAACGAGAATCTGTAGATTGACTTCAGAGAGAACGTTCTTGATATGTGTCTCCGCCTCCTCAGCGGTAACGGCTAAAGACAAATTAGAATCATTCATCCACTCATTGGGAAGCCTTTCCTACTAGGAAGTTCTTTCAATTTTTCCTCGATTGTCCATTGATTCCCAGACATGAGATGCCGAGAGTAGTAGTCAGACAAAGAGTATGACTGGCCAAGGAAGAAGTTCGTGTACTCCCGACGAGTCTACCAATAATATTAGCAAGTATAATGATCATCGGAAGGTATCTCACCGCTTCTTTCGTGACTTGAAGGCGTTGAGGATCCACCACCAAAGTCTTGATCTTCTTCAGGACCTCCTGTACAAGCACGAACATTTTGTCATTGTAACCGTTCATTGCAGCGAACAAACCCATGGTGTGAGGATGGAAACTATACGTCAAGCCTGCCAGGTCAGCATCGTATGCAAATTCCGTCAACGAATCGGTGACGAGGTCTGCAAATATTCTGGTACAAGACTTAATATCGTCCTGTGTAATCAATAGTTGAGACGAACCGTGTCAAGACAGAGGTTCGCGCAGAAACATTCACCGCAGCGCTATGAGCAGCAAAACAACATCACTAAAGGAAGATGAATGTTTAAATAAACAAACAGAATTCACCTGCGGAAATCAATGACGACATGAGCTTTGGGAACCCAAAATTTATTATCCTTCTTGTGCCACAACGTCGAAAGAGGTGTTTGCCTAATAAGGTGCGGTCTTCTCTGCGACTATTCGCGAAGGTGAGGCTGTGATCCCAGTGAATCATTGAAGAACTCGCCTGAGCCACGTCCTGTCTATCTATATCAAGACGAGAAGGAATGAATTTGTTAGGTCCAGGCAAGAAAAATTCAGGAATATCATTGGGTCCATCAGCCTGTTAAATGATTGAGGCCCGAAGGTTTGGATTTGGCACAGGTTGAGCACACCTCCTTGTAAAACTCTGCATCCCATCGTTGAACCGTATATCGAGTACCATACCATGGTTCGGTTTTCCATTCTAAACCCGGATGCAGCTTGACATGGTCTTCCA
This sequence comes from Inosperma sp. D86, assembly GCA_026262225.1. Taxonomy (NCBI): domain Eukaryota; kingdom Fungi; phylum Basidiomycota; class Agaricomycetes; order Agaricales; family Inocybaceae; genus Inosperma; species Inosperma sp. D86. The sequence continues at coordinate 24,416 of JAIUJM010000002.1, forward strand.
TTTTGGCCATGAGGACCACACGACTTTGTCCAATCCTAAAGGAGTCCAAGTATTCGGAGATTTTCGCATATCCCTGATTTCGGCTCTGCTCGTCTTCCCAGTGCCACGTTAGGCACGGGCCTGCAAGAAGCAAATCTGGGGGTACAGGCCACGCCATGTGCTCCGTTATCCACGTCGCGTAATCATCCGGAGGTCTCTTATCGAGGAATCGAAATCGGGTGTGAGAAAGCTGAACCAATTCTTCATAATGGAACGAATCAAACTTCGATGACCTCAGTGATGCGAGAAATTTGTATACTGCTAAAACCACAGAGCGATAATTTGCTGTGGAAATATGTTAGCAGAGGTTATCAAGGTTGAGAGGTATGATACAGACCGAAGCCATCTGGAGTGAGATGAATTGTAATTTTATACATCGCAAAGCCTCGTGCAAGATTCTGGGCACCCGTACTAAGCGATGTGATCCAATGTTTTCGCTTCAGATACGAATGTAACGAGCCAGGACCTTCGTATCCCATAAAATGAGCAATAAAATTGATTGGTTTATGCCTCCAAAGAGGTGCCTGATACTCCAATGGAAAAGATATCTCAAGGGCATGGAATGCCATTACGGTTTGGACAGAAACCAAGGTCTTCAGACGACGTAAGCCGCGACTATTCCAATATGATGAGCAAACAGAACTCACACCCTTTTCGTCAGGACCAAATGGATGTTCGGGTATAATAGGAAGAGCGTCTCTGCCACGATTGGGTATAGATGAGAAGAGATTGGCTGCAAGGTTGGCCAATTCATCCAACGATTCTAAAGCAGGCCTTAGCAGGACAGTTTGTTTTTCAACATGAAAAGGGCTGACCCTGGCCCACAATGCAGAGGCGCATCCGACTAGCGCAATACTCTTTGATCCACCACTCGACTAACCGACGACGAATTTCACGGCCGACAGAGCCTCCATCCAAATCCTTCTCACTGTTTGCAGAATCAGTTGAAGGAGCGGGAGAACCGCTGCGAGAGGGTTGTGGGGTGTTAGCAACACTCAGGTTTGGGCTTGATCCTTGCGGACCATGAACAAGTTTTCCCTGCTCCTTGAGTTCTCGTGCGGTCTTGGACAAACTGTCGCGATGGCCACTGCCAAATTTCGACCACGCATGATCAGGTCGACTTAAGTGTTTATTCAACTGAAAGATGCGCCACATATCTGATTGATGATTCTTCTGGTGCTCTGAATCGACGGCATTGAGCTCACGTGAAGTACAGCTAGGAGCGAATAAAGGACAGTGAAAGAAAGCCGCGAATCGCTCCAAGGCACCAGGAAGCGCAGAGGTCGCGACATTGAAGTAGTAGTTTGTGTTCGATGTCGACGTGTAAGCATTAGAACTACCGTTGTTTTGAGCAAGGTACTAAATGCAGACATGAGATCTTGTGATAATATAAATTCGGAGACAAAATGTACTTCGGAATATGCATTTTCCTTAGGAAACTTCTCCGTTCCCTTGAAAAGAGCGTTCAGAAAAGTGTCAGGTTAATGAACCATTGACTTACCATGAAGAGGAGATGTTCGCAGAAGTGGGCCATACCAGGCATATCGTCCTACAGAACTCGATAAGCACGAGAGATTATGTCGACAAGAAGGACCTCACTGGGTCGTATAAATGTCCGACTGCTACATCCAAACTGGCAGCAGCCTTGTCGGCCTTTGCATCGTGGACGAGAGTTGCTCGTAATCCATTGTCCAATTGTATTAATCGATACTCTCTTTCGTCCTGAGCTGACTTCACGAGGGGTTTGATGTAGACACGGTAAGGGACACGACCGTGTCCCTCCACGAAACCCCAGTCAGCAGAGGCTGTGGCCATAAACTTGGTCTGCGGAAAATATCGGGACAAGAATGGAGCAGGACGTGGTATGATAGGAAGTAGGAAAAGCCTGTTGAACATTCACGTTGTTATTGTGAAAGATCACGACTCGTGACTAGTACGTTGTTCTATCAAAACCCCGATTTTGCCTTCAACCGTTGGCCGAGTCTGCGTATGTTATAACCTTTCTATCGATTTGAATTGTCTCCAGAAACTGAGTTCCTGGTGAATAGACAAAGAACACCATGATCTGGCAAGTTTCTATTAGTATTAAGTAAATGCCAGATAGCGTGACAATGTCACATTCCAATGTAGTTTGGCAATGAGGACCAGCACAGTCGCAATGACTGGTGGGGTCCACAAAAAATCTATCGACGCCAGCAGGATTCGAACCTGCGCCCTCAAAGAGGAACAGATTTCTAATCTGTCGCCGTAACCACTTGGCTATAGCGCCTCAGACCTGCCTGATTTGGAAATACAGGACCTACTGAACCCAAACTGAATCTGGCTCAAGACCTGGCTTTCCTTTTTTGTCTATACAATGACATTGAGAGAGATGAATAATTTCATTACAACAATTTCACTTCTATGCAGTTACATAAAGTACAGAAGACTACCTACGGAGGATCTAAAGGATAGTGATACAGTTTTCGACAAATATTCCAAACGAAGTGGGCAGTGAGCGTCAATTTTGCCAGCGCGTGCCTGAAAGCAGCTTGATGATCGGTCCAAGTAGATGTAAAAATATGTGCTATGGGCATGAGTCCGTAGGATTCGAGTATTGAATATGATGGCGTTGGTGTTAATGAAGATCCCCGGACAAGGTGGTCTGCATAGGATGTTGTAGGTTCGTAATTTGGAATCGTGGTCGTTTCAATCGTTTTCGAGGGGGTCATAACGGCCGGTCGAGTGACAGAGATGATCCACGACATGATAGAGGAGGAAGGATCTGTATCACCAAACGAGTAGAAACCTGATCCGTTATCTGTCGTCGTCGTCGTCGTCGTCGGAATTGTCGGAACCTCTGACCAGGCTTCAATGTAGCCAGAGTAGCTATCAGTAATCTTCCTGAGCCCTTCTGTTTCCCCAGAGAGGCGGTATAGGGAGGCAAATATGGCAAGAAGGCAAGCCCAGGTGAAGATGAAATACCATCTGGTCCAAGAATTGTCAGATGAAACAAATCTTTTCTTGATCGTGAGTGTGATTTGAGGGTGAGTGTGCTCTTTAAGAGAGAAGAGTACAAGTCGGTAGCCTTCCGAAAAACCACGAACATAGTCAAATTCGGACCGGACAGCGGAGATGTTGAGTCCTGATTCAAAGCACATGAGGAAACCTGGAAGAAACAATGTAACGCAAAACTTACCAGGCATATCATCAATCTTCGCCTCGAATCTCGCAACACGAAGGAAGAAGGTCGGTAAGAGAATATCCATGTCGATAAAATTCGGCATCTTCTGTTTACCTTTGCCAACAACCGTAGCATCTTCTTTCACAAGGTAATCCACAACCATATTTGCTCCAACTGACCCGCTAGTGTGAACCTTTCCCCAGGAAAGCCATTCCTGACCTCTAGGAATTCCGAACGCCTCCCCACTTCCAAATTTCGCCGATGCATTGGCTATCTCGGCTTTTACGGGAATGCCATCGATACTGGCGCAGATCAACACGACTTTAGGCCGAGGCTTCTCCAATGAAGATTGACCACTCTTGGCGTTTGTTGAAATCCCAAATTCGAGCCACTCCGAGTCAGCAACCACTGGTGTTGTGAGAGATAACCGAACGGCGTATCCGTCAGGAAATTGGCCAGTGCCGGGAGTAAAAGCCGTTACAACAGCATGAACAGAGGTGATGATTGACGACCCTTCACGCTTCGCACGTGCGGAGAGAGCGTTCCGATGCAAACGATGGAACATATTGTTGCTCGGTGTCCTTGGTCGAGTAACGGGGTGAGGATTCCCATTCGAATGCAAAGCGTCGAAAAACTTGAGTGCAATCCGGCCACCTTCTTCTCCACACCGGGTTGTTCCATTCTTCTGTAAAACAGTTTTCCGGGCTTGAGGATCGGTATGAACATCTCCGTAGGGCTTGAAGACTTCAACGGAAGCACCATCGACTTCGTTTCGGACGCTCAGCGAGGTAGACTCGTTGTCTGCGGCAAGAACAGTGAACCGGGGTATTGTCACAGGTTCAATGCGATCCGTCTTGGCATTCACATCATCACTGGGACGAAGAGGTACTTTTGGGGTGACTACAATAGTGCCAGATATGCGAAAGTCGAACTTATTTTTGGCTAGGGGCTGCAAGTCGTTCATATTGATGTGAATTGCTATAGTCGAACAAGGGTCCAGCGGCTTTTCAGATTCCGAGGAAACAGGAAGAGATGAAACAGAGGACGCCCCAGAAGGAAGCGTTGCGTTTGAGCTCTCGAACGAATAATCTTCAACATGATGAGAGGGAAGAGGGACACGAAGAAGGGATGCGTTCGAAGCAGAACTGGGTCGTGTTCGGGCTGTGTCATACAACTCAGGGCCTGTCGCTTCAGATAGCGCCCTCTTAGATTCCAATGGCGTCACATGAGAGATAGTCGTCCGATTGTCGAATCCGGTATAACCATTGCCACCAGAGACCTCCCACTGGGCGTGATAGCCAGGTGCCCACCAGATGTCGCAATTCCTACTAACAATACTCACGTCGAGGCCTAGCATAGTCGCTACGCCAGGGAACCATATGCCATTACATTCTCCTTTATACTCCACATCCATTATCACCCCTTCTACCTCTGGTTTGGTGAGATTGAACCCTTTGCCTCGTACAACACAAACCATCTCACTTTTAACATTCTCAACCCCGACTCGACGAAGAGTGTTGTCTTCTCCAGGCAAATTGACATTTCTGGGAGGCTTCGCCCATCGAACTCGGATTCGCTGCGCACTAGGGAACGTCCCTTGAAGCACACAGCTGTCATATGCCGCGCTGGCGGCCGACTCAGAGGACTCATCATCAGCAAAATGAGTATACGATCCAGTTCGTGATGGACGGGAGGTAATTCGAGTTACATGAGGGTCTGAAGTCAAGTCCCAAGTGTTGCTATCTTCTTCCATGGACGACAACGAAGCAAACGATGTGGAAGTGCTGTGAGGAGGGAATATCCGTAACTTGATATGGTTGTGCAAGCAGCGTGGTGTAGGTATAGATAGCTGGACAAGAATTTATTTACAATTCGAGTATACAAAAAAATGACAACCTACCAAGAACGGCGATCTGGGAGGTTTGGAAAGGAATGGCACCCATACATCGATGGCTGCCACGAATTGTGCTTGATTTCTTTCACCTAGAGAAAAACGGCTTTTAGAACTCCTCGTAGAAGCCTCGTCTTCCGATCTGGACCGTGAAATCAAAGGTGTTTGCATAACAGACTCTTCGTCTGCACCAGAACGCGTCAGAAAGTCCTTGGGGAGCACAAACGCCACATTGTATCCGCTGACTAGTATTTGCCCAGTATAATGTATATCAACTGGAGCCAAGTCATTAGGCTCTGACCTTGTCCGCATAGACGATGCGTAGCCATTTGCTCGTGCTTGCTTAAGCGCAGAATCAAACGTCTGTGGCGATCGCGCAGGTAGATTTAATGCACGCGCAGCACTGTGAAGCAATGGCGACACGGTCGACGAAAAGTTATACGGCGCCGAATTCTGATCTAGTGGATGTACTTGTGATTTTAAAACCTTCACATTCTCTTCTGCAAATATATTCAATAATGTGTAAAAAGTCAAATGCTTTGTGAGGCCGATGGTTTACCTTGAAAGAGAGGAATTGTGGATCCGGGAGTCACCAAGTCCACTGGAATGGATAACTGTATGGAAAATTAAACGATTAAGGTCGAAACAAAATTATATCTGCACACACCTTAAGGAACATCTTTATCGATGCACCATCCTGACCTTTCTTCGCCTTTCCTTCAATCGCGACGCGTGTTACAACGTTCAATTTTTGTGGAGTGCCTCCTGAAACGACTGTCGATGTATAGTTGGTGTTATTAGAGGCCGTACGCGTATTTGAACGTGATGGAGTCATCAGAGGCGGGCTCATTGAATGCATTGACACTGGCATGATGAGAGATGATGGATAAGATTGTACGTAGGTTCAGGTCGGTGCTTTTCGTGAAGTGGTCCAGGCAGCAGTCGCGACTTTGCTGCAAACGGAGGGAACAGCGGAAGTGAGGCCTTGGAAGCTACCACGGCTGTTGCTCTGTCGCGTTTCGCGGTCACTCAGTCAATACTCGCAAACAACCAAACATGGCATCTCAGGCGTTTTATCCGAGCACAATAATCTTTGAATCTTGAATTTGGTGAACTACGACATTTCGTTGATTACAATGTATCGAATAACAAACATATCAAAAACGACCAATAAGAGTTTTTCAGTATTATCTGGCCCACTGAGAGTAGAGCAGGTCTCGTAAAACATTTCCTTCTTCTCGATAATCCAGACGGGCAATACGTGAAATGCCGTACCTAATTCGAGGAGTATCCTGTAGGGAAAAATAAGCTATAGCATTCAACAACAAGACAATTTTCCTTACCTTCCAGGTGTCTTGTTTGGCACGGCAAGAAAAGTTATACGTGTGGCCGCAGGCTTTCTGTACGATTGCAGTGAATTTCTGCTCGTTTGCTTCTTTAATTGCCAAAAGATCGTTGGCAGGCATGCCAAAAACGATTTCTCCAACATCGTTGAAACCCTGGAGCCAGGCTTGCCCAGAGTAATCGGAAACCGCCATTGACATGATATAACTAAAATGACCTGTTAGTGTTACCCAGCTCATGGTTTTCGCCAACAAAGAAGACACACCGGTGCTTCGGCTCTTTAAAACTTTGGTCGCATTTCTCACATCGCCAGGCTTCTCCAACTTCTTCGACCTTCTTGTTGCATCCGTCGTTAGGACAGGCAGGATAAGAAAGTGACTCGGTTTTGATGTGCGTAATTGTGCCACGTGCCGAGAAATACTCGGGTTTGGCAGGTTGCCCATACCCTTCTTGCTTAACTTCGTCCAGACCCTTCAGCTCGGAGCGATTGAACCCAAAACCAGATGTAACAGTTGAGGAACCCGAATGTGACTTGAAAGATTCACTTGATCCAGAAGAATCATACCAGCCACGGAGAGTGAAGCAATCCTCAATATCAGGGTTAATTTGCCACGTGCTTGAGCTGAGCATGGATAAGGTCCGTCCACCTGCATGAAAGACATGTTCAAAATCCACCAACACAATCGAAACGGTCCTCAATTGTTACCTTGATACTCGCCCAGCTTGACTCCTTTGAAAGCAATGACTGGATTCGATTCGGATTCACTATATTGTTCAGCTTGCTTTCCCCAGAGCGTCATCCGGACTGAGAATCCCGACTTATCGACCAACGTTAAATCCCGCTTGGGGATCTAAGTAAAAATTACGGTCAGGACATAATTAAAATTTATGTATAGTGGAAAACCCACTAGTTTGTTCATCTTTGTTGAATTGACTTGCGTAAGTTCAGCAGCTTCCTTTACAATGCCAACAACATCTTCACAAGATTCAGAGTGTGTGACGGAAGCAATGGTAATTGTTTACTTACCGCATATCGAATCCTTCGCGAGATCTTGCAGTTGAATAAGAGGAACAAAATTGTATTTAACAGTTGGCATGTTGGAGACTTCATGACACTGATACAGAGAGATTTAAAAGAGGAATAGAACAAACGAATTATATGGACGCACCTCCTCGATCTCGGTATTTTTTTCGAACCCGAGTTCGTAATCATTGTTGAGATTAGAGAATTTCTTTTTGGCGAGGTTGACACGAGCTTTCGAGATGAAGTACACTTTCCCCTCTTCTAAACGATTATAAAGGCTGTCGACAACAGCATTGAAAGCAGTTGCTTTAATTTCACCAGTATCATCCATCAGAGTAACGTTGAATAATTTGCCTTCTCCACGTTGGTTGGACCAAGTCTTGATTTCAGACTTCTGCATCACACGAGCTTGAATCATCCAGTTGTTCTGGTATGGGCTGAGTCCCTCAATAGGAAAAATAGCGCCCCGGTGCCTTGAACTTGAACTCGTACCAGATGCCTGTGCAACCTGAGGAGGCGGAACGAGAGGATGTGTAGGGCCAGCAGTTGTAGGAGACGGTCCACCACCTTGATTAGCTGCAGCAGAGGTGGACGCGTCGTGATTGACAGTGGGAGTGCCAATAGCGACGTCGTTAGAATCGATTTGTTGTGGTTCACCAATCCTCTCCGCTGAGTGTACAAGGACGCGCAGATCAAGGACAATGATGAGCCTAATAAGTTGTGCCAGTCAGTTGACGCGCTTAAGAACGCGATGTGACGTGTACCTCTTGTCCTGGACGTAATTACACGTGCACTTTTCAATAACAACAATCGACCCTTTGGTAATCTGGTTCTCCTGCACCATCTCGTTCAGCTGCGTAGCAAGCATAGCCTGCATGTAATACACGCCATCCGACACAATAATTCGGTATCGGTCGTGGTTAGGGTTCACGCTAACTTTTTTAAGTGACAGAAATTGAACAACATATTCCGTTTCAAAAAGGTCCTGATCCTCTGGTTCCGCGGCTTGGAAAATTTTGCAAGTTCCTGGAGTGAGTTGTGGAATCATATTGGTAGAGGTTTGAGAGTGTGACACGGACGTGACATAACGCGTCGTTTGTTGGTCATTATCATGATTATGTCACGTGATGATCGCACATATCACTTGGTGTTCTTGGACCTTGCCCTGGCCTCTACCAACTGTTTCCCAGGAACAACAATTCCGAACATATCGGACTCAATGTGAAAAAAAAAATGATATTGATTTATTGGCGAATGTCAGCGAACCCCATACAGTGCTTGCTCTTGTTTTCAATGGCGATGTATCCCAGGAATCGGACCTTCTAGAGGTTTTCTCCGTTGCGTAACAGAACCGTAATTTTTCTGCGGGCGCTGCCATATGTTTTCCGACTGCTTGACGTGATGTGGACAGCCTAACCAACTTCGATGAAGGTGGAGCAGAATGGAAAAATGTTGTGAAGTTACAAGATTCTATATCCAAGCATCATGTGCTAATGCCAAAAATATGCTTAATTAGCACGATAAGGAGTAAATAGTTGGTTTAGAAGCAAAACACGGAGAAATAAAAAGAGACAGGTTGTTAACTATACTGATTTAGGTCTTAAGGTATTTTATTTGTTCTCCTTGAAACAGACACACCATCATTTTCAAGTTGCTTTCAAGATCGCCCTCCTAGTTGCATCCCGGCCAGCTTTGAGTAAGATGGATAACTCATTCCCTCCCGTACCTCGAACAGGCCCTTTTCCAGCAAGTCTAGCGGTGTGAAGCCTATCAATCATGGCACTTGCAGGACAACCAGCCCTGGCCCCTGGAGTGGTCCGTGACATGGTGACGACATAGAGGCAAGCGATCTTGATGTGATTGTCTCTCAGACGCTTCAGTGCCATCACGGCATTGTCATAAGGGTCTCTAAGAGCTGGGGTTGATTGAGCTGCTTCGCGAACGGATCGAGGTGAGGCAGAAAGGTGTTTGAGATAGTCCTGATGTCTTCCAGGCATGTACCGTCGCATTCGTTCCATAAAACCGAGATCAGCGCGTTTATTCTCTGGTGAAGGAGGAGGTTGACGACGGTCACGAAGTTTATGATCAATGTCGAGGAAGATGTCGAGTGCGTGCATAACGCTACTCTGACCGGCGGACGGTCCACTGAGGTCGAGATTTTCGCAATCTTCGACACCTTCGTAGATCCAGGCTGGCTGTGAGGGACCTTTAGCGTCGCTTCCTTCAAACCATGGACGAATATCCCAATAAAAGACATGGGGATCGCATAAGGGACGGACCGACTGAATGATCTCGCTTATTGAATCGATAACTCCGGCAAGTCTATTGAGGTCTCTGGCAACCTTTGATATGGAAGTGAGATCTGTGATGTTGGGAAGGGAATTAAAGTCGTCGATGATGCGAAGAATCTCAATCCCACGTAACTCTGCGCGCGCTGAGCAACCATAAAAGTTGGACTCGTCCTCTGTGTTTGAAAAGAGATTAAGGAAACGAATGTTGTCGATGGATAGGGGCTTGTTTGGATTAATTAGTTCCCAGTTCCACAGGACTGTATCGGCAAATGTAAGGACTGGTGCGAAGCCGAGATGGCGAGATATTTGGGTCAACGGAACGGCTAAGGATTTCGGGACTATGGGACCATCCTGAGAAGGGTCGGAATGAACATAAAAATTGACGAGCCAGGCTAGGACCATATGGGCACGCTGCGCAGCGCGGATGTCATGAAAAAGTGGCATTACGTTGAGCACTGGCCACTTGAATAGGAAATTAGCATGATTAAATTTCAAAGCCGACAGGGTTTAGAGCCTACCGAAGATATAGTTGTTCGCCACTGTTGGGCAAAGGGACGGTTGGCAACGGCATCCTCTGAAGAGTCTTCACCGAGACTGATGTTGCCTCTGGCATCGTCTAGGGCCTTTTCCCATATACAATACTGGTTCTGGAGACGAGGAAGTGGTTTTTGGGGGAAAAAGCCCGTACGAGGGTCGATGTCAAATGAAGCAGAGGACCTCTTTTCTTGAATTGCTCGTGGATAACGCAGGGATAAAATGGAGGCAAAGAGAGAGAGGGCAAACCTGACGAGGAGATGGAAGATGACAGGAGGTGTCTCGAAGACATTGACGACGTCCATGGCGATGCTGGGGGTGGTGAGGACATCCCCGGAGGTTCTTATAAGATGGAGAGTAAAAACGAAAGAATGCTAATCAAGATTAAGTGGGATCTCCCGAACTGCATGGATCTAAACATTTTTTCGAATTCAGGAACAGCTTGCGAAATTAGCTCCCATTTAGTGATCGGCGTAACCACAAGCGACAACGACAAAGACTCTACCTTGGGCTCACTGGTCCCGCGGATCATGTTCTACGGTTCCGTTCTAATGTCTTTATCCATAATATCGATAACTAATCCAACTCCTGAAACAGTAAAAAAATCTGTCAACATAAAACGTGAGCTTTTTCACATTTCCCTCTTAAGTAATTACACCAGAGAAGAGATGTGATGAATATAAAGGAATATATTTCAAATTATTATATCTTTGATCTTTATCAATGCTTCCACCTGAGCCAGACTCGGTTCCCGTCTGCGTTGTCTATCAGGTCGCATCTCCGCTCTATAACTTCAAGAATCTTCTCCTTCACCCCCATTTTACCAGGTCGCAGTTCCGCAAATCGTCCAAGCAATTCATCAATCCGGATGCTCATTTCTCCCCCAGTCGCATGTCGTCCCATCACAACAGCTCCAATTTCGGTTTCTGTTGGCAAAGAAAACCTCATGGGATTCAAGATTGGCTTTTCAGCCAGCCCATCTGAGATGCTCAGTTCGGGTGCTCCTTCCAAGTACGGCGATGTGGGGTCGAAGAACCTCGAAATAACTTCAGCTGTGACCTGTTTCAGTGTCCCAGGGGACCATTTTGGTGTCTCCTTACTCTTCCGTATAAGTACAGCTTCCACGCCAGTGAGGAAATCAGGACTTGCACCACGCTATAGAAAAATTAAACCAGATGAAAGGAATGTTCGTTCCATATGAAAAACTCACACAGAATGCAGTCGCTATTTTCAGCTCCATATTCAGGGCTTGCACAAGGGTCGTCGTCTTTTGACCCCGACGGATCGCCTCGAGGGAAACTTTGAGACTCGTAGGACTTCGAGCATGCAACATTTCCAACGTGCCTGATGCCCATTGTTGGACACTCGCATCCTCGGTCTTGGTCATTGCCTCAAGGTCAGCAATGATTTTTTCAACACTGTTATGCCGGAAGGCATAGTCCAGTGCCACCCGTTTTGTACCGATGAATGGTGGAGGAGGCTCATTCGGTTCTCGCTCCGCCGAAAGGTCTTCAATAGTACGATCTATCAGTGTCGGATGGGCTTTGTCCAATTCAGCTAGCCGGTCAAGAAGCATGGGAATCCTCCGAGAAGGGATATAATGTGTCGCGAAGCCATGTTCACTGCATATATGAAGCGAAATTAATTTAATGAAACGTAAAAATTAAAAGCACTTACAAAACTGCTCTTCCAGACAATGTGTCTGATGTCAACGCCAGGTATGTCCCGATCTCGCCGTCCATTCGTGAAAGAAAAATACTACCACCTACATCCGGGAAGTAACCTATTTTCGTTTCGGGCATGGCGAAAACCGTTTTTTCTGTCGCAATCCGAAACGGAGCATGAGCTGCCAACCCTACACCCCCACCCACTGAAGACAAAGGAATTAGGGTTAGGCTGAAAATAGAAATAACATGGGAGATATACTTGTCACACCATCGAGGATGGCTACATAGGGTTTCGTCAAAACGCCAAGCAGGTGGTCCATTTCAAACCTAGACTACTCAATCTCGATGAAATGATCTGCCTGCAAGTAAACACTGACTCTCTTTTGAAATAGTCTATTGCAGCAGGAATAGTCGCTGGATCTTTCGCTTTCTTCACAACATCTACCGAACGCTCAGGAAACAGCGGAAATCTCGGAGAAGTGAAACAACGAACTTGCAACGTCACCTCCAGCGCAAAAAGCACGTCCTTCGCCTCTCCCAACAATGATATGACATAAGTCAGATTTAATCCACTCCTATGAAAATCGACATATTGGGAAAGCCAAAAATTGTAAAGCATGCACTCAATACCTCAATCTTGGGTCGGAGCAATGTAAGCATGTCCTCATCCAGTGCATTGAGCTTTGTAGGTCGATTAAGGATATATGTCCGTAAAGAGCCTATTGACTCGAATTTAACGGTCGGCTAAATGAACGTTGTGAAAAACTGAATTACCAATGGACGAATACAAACCTCTTGGACTGAAGTCGAGAACGTCATGTGCTTATTAATGACACTTATTCTTTGCGTTGCAGCGCGAACAGCGCTGCGTGTCATGCCCGAACGGAAGGGGGACGAAAACATTGAAGACGTCGAGTTCAAAGCGATGATAAATTCAAAACTGCTTTGCCGAGCGTTTACTTATTTGGGTAAGTTCTGCCGCAAATTTCCTTTTGGGGCCTTCACATCCATACTTCATCATGGACATTCATGTCCCTACACTTGGCGCGCGTCTCAGTCTCAATGGCTATATTGGAACCATTAGATACGTTGGGCTGGTGGAAAGTACACCAGGAGTTTGGATCGGGGTCGAATGGGATGATCCTACTCGAGGCAAGCACGACGGATCTAAGGACGGCAAGCAGTACTTTACCTGCCGGTAAGAGGCATACGCGGCAATCCGTTACCAATTGAACGCGTCTTTACCCCCATATCAGCATTAAGACATCAGGATCCTTTATTAGGCCGACTGCTAACATTCAATACGGGATCTCTTATCTGGATGCTCTGACCTCAAAGTATGTCGAGACTCTTCACGGTTCTGGAAGCCAAGAAAAGGTCATTCTGGGTTCATCTGGAGGCGTTATCGAAGTGGAGGCAGTATCTCTGGATAAAATCAGACAAAAGTTTGCGCGTCTGGATAATCTCCGTGAAGTTAGTCTTGATGGCGCGAATGTAGGCTGTGTGGATACACTAGAACGAATTCATCAAACCTGTCCAAGTGAGCTCCCACCGGCCTGGTTGTTGGTCCTTCGGATCTGAAATTTCTTTTACAAGATGTTCGTGGGCTGGATCTTTCCCAGAATCTCCTCCAATCTTGGAGTGATGTGGCCCAGATCACTAAAGAACTTCCCCTCCTTCAACGCCTTTCCCTCAAGTACGTCATTTTTTAAAATATCTTTATACTGCGCACTCAAAGGAGCATAGTCGTAACCGACTTCATTTGCCACCAAGGTCCGACCATTTGGCAGGAGCATTCAACAATTTATTGGAACTGCATTTGAACAACACGCTCATTACTTGGGCCGAACTGAAATTCATTATGACGTTCATGCCGAAGATACAAGCGATTGAAATTGGTTACAATCACCTTTCACGACTGCCCGATGAAGTAGCAACCATGAACTACCAAGTCTGTGCAACTCTACGATCGCTCAATCTAGACAGCAATTCCTTTTCTGATTGGGTTCACCTAGCTTCTGTCTTAACAGAATGTAAAAGGTATTTTACTACCTCACGCTTGTCGCCTGATGTATTTCACCCCTTCTTCACATAAACTACGTCAGTTTGCAACGCCTCGTTTTAACCGCAAACGTCATTGAACACATCCCATTTCCGACTGAACGGCAACAGAATCTGTCCTTATCAAGCATTGAATATCTCTCCCTGTCAGATAATCGGATTGCCTCATGGCCCTCTGTCGACGCTTTATCGATCTGGCTGCCCAAACTAATGTCGCTTTCAGTGCGAGGAAACCCATTTGTATCTAGTACCGCTGTTGTTTATATTCCTTCCACCTCACATCTGACATTTGAACATAAAGATGACGAGAAACATGCACGATCTTTCATAATCGCACGGATCCCGTCCCTCGTGACATTAGATGGCACAAAGGTATGCCCACTTTTATTCTTATTCACTCCTGATCCTTGATGCACATTCTAGATTTCCCCTCGCGAACGAACGGACTCGGAGCTGTATTACATGTCTTTTATTATAAAGCAAGGTTATTTGTCCAAAGTTACACCATGTCAGAACCATTATCGCTGGCCGGAGCTTTGCCAAAGTCAATTGGTTTATGTTGATCGAATCATTGGAGCTCAACTAACTATCATTTTGCCTTTTCTAGAGCATGGCAAGCCAATCGAAGAACCAAAGCGGGGTACTCCCCAAAACAAATTGAGAAACCTTCTGATAGGTTTATATGTCAGATCACACATAAAATTTCTGCTTATTTTCATCCACAGATCTCGAGTTATATCCCTATGCTGGGTGCCTGCAACAAACAAGGTTTACGCCGGATCTATCTCAGAAAATTCCACTTCGAGTCTTGCCCACTATGTCACTACGCATTCTGCGCATCAAGATATGCAAAATCCTCAAGCAGGATGCTCATAGAATTCAGTTGAAGTGCTGGTTATGCATGGGGAATGGATCACTATCAGAGCTGACAAAGCAAGATGACCTCAAAGATTTGGACTGCCTTGGATTTGAAAACGGATCACAAATCGTATATGAAATAATACAGTAACATGTAGGCTACTGCAATGCTAATATCAGACTGCTCAGACAGTCAGCAGGATAATTAGGCACCTCATTGCCACCTGAGACTGGCACATAACATTCAGAAAGAGGGCCGTTGAAACGGACTTGTCACTTCCACATGGAAAAAGCCATTTGTTTCACCAAGCCAGTATGACCGGGGGACCACACCATAGTAGATCTGTCGATGGGCTTCTCAAAAGACCCTTAACCTTTGGAACCGCAAGGAGGGCGGGATCCTGAGAACGCAGCTACGCCATACGCGACTCCAGAGGGAGTTGACCAACCATTAGAGAAATACACGGGGCCCGGTAAACGACGGTAACACCACAACGATCGGAGAAGTCCAATACAACGAAGAAAGCAATCAGAACGACGCCATCCTTTCCTGCACACGTCAACCTTTTTTCTGTGACAAATCCTCAACGCCATCCTTCACCATTCGTGGCTCTTGCTGGCCTATCATCGTAGCGATCTTCTTTGTTGTCGTCGCGTCTTCTTTCGTCGCGTCTTCGTTCATAGTCATCCCTGCGACGATCATCATAATAATCAGGTTGTCTGCGGTCATCATAACCTCCTCGCCGGGGATCATCGTACCCTGCAGGCCTTCTATCATCATGATCCCTCTTCGGAGGTGGAGACCTGGGACGACGATCTTCGTATTCACCGCGGCGGGGAGGTGACCTAGAACGGTCACGGCGGTGTCTTTCATACCGGTCATCTCTGTAGCGGTCCCTCTCATCACGTCGATCGTCGCGACGGTAATTGTCGGGACCAGAACGCTATTGATAGAAATATTTGTCAGATAGAGACAAGAAATTGGAATTTGCGACATACAGAGTCATCGAAGGACACACGGACTGGGCGACCACGGAGTTCTTTTCCGTCCAAATCCCTGACCGCGCGGTCAGCATCATCTCTGGACAGATACTCAAGAACACTGTTAAGGAAAACGTCATGGTGAGCAGGACTTGGGGTGTACGGGGATACTCACCCTTGGCCCGGGTAGTCACGATCAACGTCCGCGAATGAGACACTTCCGGCATCCCGACCAAAGTCCTTTAGGTCCTATGGTGGCAAGAAATCAGGAAATCCAGTATGGCCAGGGAAGACCAGGTCACAGTAAAGAATGAGAGAATGCCAGCCTTATCCTCGTAACCGTGTTCCATGTAGGCCAGTGAGTACGAAATGATACGCCGGGACCTGTATAAGACAAACACATAGAAAGGCTCATACCTGCCAACTAGTGTCGCGAGATATACCAGACACGATCAAACGGATGCCTGTAGGCCTACGAGATCGGGGACTGTACAAGGTTTGTTCAAATTTTCATAGATTTGCGGTGTCAAGGTGTCAAGGCGTACCCTCTCTCCTCATAGGGCTCCCGTCGGGGGCGCGTCTCTTTAGCAAATTCAACTACAATGCTAATGAATATGTCAATTCACAAAATACAGGAAGAAAATGAAATGGGTCTACTTAGCGCCCATGAAGGCTTTCCCGTTGAAATGGTGAAGAGCATCCTCCGCATCCTATTGCAAGGCATCGTAAAAATATGATTGAAACTTTTAAACGGCACCAACCTTTGGATTTTCGAACTCAACAAATCCGAAGCCTGAGTTCGGGTGAGTTGAAATTTTACTTCATGTGAATTGCGTCTTACCAGTCATCACACGGACGTCCACAATACGGCCATAGCCATCGAAGAACTTAGACACATCGTCAGAGCGAGTGTCAGGTGGAAGCCCTCCAAATACCATAAGGTTAAAGTCACAAAAGCTATGACCGGATACTCACTGCCAAGATAGAGACGACGAGACATTGTGGTCAGTGAATAAGAGTGGGTTATGCTGAGTTTGAATTTTTCATCAACAAGGTTGCTACTGAATTCTCAGGGCACGGACCACACCAAGGCTTAATACAAATTTCGATGTGATGCTCATCTCAAGCTAGTATTTTGTCTCAAATGTATACTTAATGTAAAGAAGGAAGGAAGGCATAGAAATTGGGGACTTTAGTGTTGAGACCAATCAATCGACTTGAGATCGATTCCCTCTTGTACCATTTCCCATAGAGGACTGGAAGGCTTGGTTAGTTTTAAACTGGAAGAGTATTCCCCAGAAACATATACCTCATTTCACGAAGCCGATCCACGGTCTTTATGATACGATCCACAACAAAGTCAATCTCAGCTTCGGTTGTGAAACGACCAATTCCAAATCGGAGGGAAGAATGGGCCATATCTTCGGCGGCACCTAAAAGAAAGTGAGTATACATTCAATAAATACGCCGTAGGCACTGACCAAGGGCCCGCAATACATATGATGGCTCAAGGGAAGCCGACGTACATGCGCTGCCGGACGACAACGCAATTTCCTGCCCGTGCATAAGAATGGTGTCACAAATCTGTGTAGAAACTTTACCTTGAGTGCCATGAGTAAACTTTCACCTTCGACATATGAGAAGCTGAGGTTGACACATCCAGGATATCCGTTGGGGTCTCCATTCCTGACAACGTATTCAACCTTCTCATTGACTTTGCGGATCAACCGGTCTGAAAGTTCTTTGACACGAGCATGATCGCCCTGAAGAGGAAAGTCAGTAAAGAAATATACCATGCAGTACCATTCATTCAGCACCCCTGCAAGTAGTTCACAGCCAGACTGGGAAGGAACTGCAAACAGAATCAAGCAATTCAACCACCCAACTCATGAATTTGGAAATGTATTGGCGCAGGATTTCATCACGGAACAAAAGTCGATAAAGGAGACACTCACTGCCATTTCCTTTTGAGCAATGCGTGCAGCTTCTCCAATGCCAACAACTAACGTTGTGGGCACTGTACCGCTGCGCAAACCTCGCTCCTGTCCACCTCCGCTCATAATAGGTTCTAATCTCACCCTGGGCCTCCTCCGCACATAGCAAGCCCCAATGCCTTTGGGACCATACATTTTGTGGCCAGAGATGCTCATCAAGTCGACATTCATTTCATTCACGTCGAGCGGAATCTTTCCCACCGCTTGGGCCGCGTCCGTGTGAAAGTATACACCGTGATGCTTTCGAACAATCGCCCCGATTTCTTTTAAAGGCTGTATAACCCCCGTTTCGTTATTTACAGCCATGATCGACACCAGAGCCGTATCAGGTCGGATGGCTGCCTCTAGCTCTTCCAATCTGATGACACCATTGTTCTGCACAGGAAGATAAGTGATCTCAAAGCCTTCTTCCCCAAGTACTCTACAAGAGTCAAGGACACATTTGTGTTCCTGGTATCAATCGTAAGTGTCAACCGATGATTAAGTGTACAAGACCCCACTGTCTGCGTCGTGATAACATGTCGCTTCTTCTCCTTGTGGAATCGGGCTACACCTTTGATGGCCATATTATTGGACTCGGTGGCTCCCGACGTAAATACAATGTCTTTAGAGTCCGCCCCAATAAGATCCGCGATGTGCTAAACCAAATTATGAGTCTCAACAACTTTCGTATCTATGGGTAACGCCCAACCTTACGTCCCATTTCCACTGCTTGTTCGGCTTCCCACCCATAAGCATGTGTCCGACTGTGCGGATTACCAAATTGGTCTGTGAAATAGGGTAACATGGCATCTAGGACACGGGGGTCGACAGGAGTGGTGGCCTATTTATTGCGTTTAGGGTCGAGGAAGAGGAGGCGAAAAGTAACACATCACCTGCAAGTCAAGATAGATAGGCCTTGTTTTGGTTTGTGCGGGGTCCCCTCGACGGCGACTTTCAAGCTTAAAACCTAATAAATCTGAATAGCAGTTAAAAGGAAAGAAAATACACATGAATTGATGAGTAACCTGGCCGAGGTGTAAAAAGATTATCTTCCTGGTAACTGGATGGCACATCGACAACACTGGCCCTATCTGCACCAGATGGTTGGACATAGTTGCGACAATTCAACCTTCTGTAGAGGTACGCTAGAAGACGACTGCTTTGCGGTCGCGACACAGCAGCGAACATGGTGAAGGATACACTGTGTATGATACAGGTTAAGCATGCGGGGCCCTTCTAACCATTACCAATAATGCCGAAATGCGTCACGTGTGGCCGAAATCACCATCATGATGTCACGTCGCCCGCACAAGTACTACGACTAAAGTTTCATCCAGATTTTACTTCGTTTTCGTTTGTTCTGTCATATACATCTATCGAAAAGAGTGGATAAAAAGTGGCGAACCTCAAAATCCTCAGCTTGATAGACAATAAAGTGAATATAGAAGAATTCGCAAGTCCTGACGAGTATTTACAAGTAGACGGTATTTTCCATAGACGCGTGTCGGCTGTTCGAGCCTTGGTTGTACGATACGGTAAAGCTTTGATATAGAGAACCAAAAGACCAATCATATCCACAATCGCTTTTGAGAGTGCCAGATCAACGCTTCCTTGGAGCTCCTGGAGGAGGGGGCAGGAGAGGAATAGTGGCGCTACTAGAAGAAGTCGTGGAATCAGACGGAGATCCAAGGGAACTATTCTGAGCAGTAGCCTTGGAATGTCCGGGGATAGAAATAGAGAATGTTTGTCCTTCTTTCAGACTGTAATCCTTCTTGGGACCCGCAGGAATGTGGGGAGATGGTTGGGAAGAATCGGTCACAGGGTGAAGCAAGGCCTTGCAGCGTCTACGGAACTTGAAGTCAGTACTTGACATTGACGATAAGGACCGCTGTACTTCGTGTAATCCTGCAGAGCAACATCTGGATGATGATAATAGTATGAGATAACGGAGAAGATCGCGGATATAAACATACTGAAGTCAAAACTATCACTTCGTTCAATAAAACCCATGCCGATATATGCCCTCTTGGTGCCATCTTCTACCCTGATGACAAAGTATCGTGAGGAGTCCAGCACGGCTTCGACCGATGGTCTCTCCGGGTCATATTCCGCCCTGGCAAACACTACTCTGCGTTAAGACTGTATATGTATTTCAGACATAGGCAGCCATACATTCTCCTACACAAAGATACCGTCAGAAGTCCTGTAACAGTGATTGCAGAAGGAGTTTGGACTCTGACCTGTCTGTGCATCTTCAAGATGCAGGGCAGCGCCTTTAGAATTTTCAATTATGCGTAGCCTCCCTTTCCATAATGGGGAAGCAAGGTCTCCCCAGTCATTGGCCCGGTATCCCTCATTAGCAATGCGAGGAGGTATCTTATACACTAGAAGCATGAACACCAGTGGATTTAGCCCAAATTTTGTGACATGGCTATGACATACCGGAAACCTCCCGTGCAATGTAAAGTATCGATTCAATCTCCTCAGTGACATCCATGGTTAGCACAGCAGCAGTATACTTAAGTATGGCCGAGTTCAAAAAATCGCCAAGCGATGTTCCAAATGTGGTCTTCAGCGGCAAACAGAATAAAACAGCGACAGACAGATAACTAGGACACAATCATATAATCTTGGCCAAGACCTCGACATTGTAGTATTGGGTATTCTTCCATCACAAAAATATCATGACTGGTCCACCTACGCCTCCCGCAATGAGTCCTGTGGAATTGCAAGATCAAGCACGTTCCGCGTCAAACACGACTGAACAGGCTGCATCTCAGCAGTCCTCATCCGAGTCTCATCCTGATATCTATCAGAGAGCCTTGCCTGGGATCGTCGAGTCCATCCAAAGGAATGACTTCAATGCTTTAGTCCACTTGACCGAACAGATAGATGTTACCGTGAATATTCTCTTTTCATGTTGTCTATCAACTGATTTTGAACATTATCAAAGACAGCTGGTGACCAACGGCCTTTACGATTACTCGTGGTAGCACCTCTGGTGCTTGGCCATCTGATACTCGATGATGCGTGAGTTCCGTCTTTGATCATTATACCTCCTAGCGCTCAACTCTCAGTGACATTCAGTTCGGCAGCCAGATTTGCCCTCTTGAGACTTCCCGAAAGCCTTTTGTCCCTCTCTTTATCCAGATCTTTATTTGCACTCGTGCTTGCTACCATAAATCGAGAACATCCTAAGGTCTATGCTCAAGCAAGTGATTTACTCAACCTTGTCTCGCTAGCAAACTTCTCTGATTCCGACTTGGCCTCCATCATTACTGCACTTCTTGCGGTCTTCATTGGTATAATATCCTGTATGTTTCTATTATCATCTACTAAACCATATTATTCTAGAGGCATTCCGTCGTCGAACATTTGAACTTCTTTCTAAAGCGTACACCTCTCTACAACTGGATCTGGCATGTGCGTACCTTGGATGGCCACCGGAAGAAGCGGCTAAAGGTAGATTTTACTCATTGAACTGAAAATAGGAGAATTCACATTTCGGATTCAGTGGCACAGAAACTCGGCTGGTCGTATGAAGCATCCTCGCAGATTTTCTTGCCCAAAGCTCCGGTCAAGAGTGAAGTGAAGACTTCCAAAGTATCGAGTAAGACTTCCTAACTATTGGTACTGTCCGCAACTGATGACCCGATAAGCGGGGATCTCCACCGTGAAGGATTTTCATCTGGTTGTAAACAGTGTCGCTACACTGGAAGTTTAGGTTAGGTAACTTTGAATTTGTCAATCCGAGGAATATCGTATTCCGGAGTGTAGTATGGCGGAGAGATTATCGTAAAAGTCGCGAAATCGAGTTAATATTGATACGGAGAACTGGAGCATAATATGGCTTTGGGAGGCCATTTGTTCCTTGCAATTGAAGTCGTGTGGGTCCTTTGCAATGAATTCCACGATGATTTAAATAGGTCGAATAGTTGTGAATGTCGTGGCTGGCATAGGTTAGGACCCATGTGATGTCGTTGCGAGCTGAGGGGGGCAGAATCTTTTTGGGTGTAACGTGACCACCAGTTGAAGGAGACGGTGATTTGAGAACTGGCGGCACCCATTCAATATCGTTTTCCTCGTCATTATGTGGCATAAAATCGTCTTGCTCATCGTCAAGTGATAGCGAAGAGGCACCAAATTTGTATAAATGCCTATATTTGAGGGAATCGCGAACCAGTCGATGCACCCGACGTGTATTCTGAAAGATGGAGTAAGATTGTGGATTTACATGAGTCCCGCACGAAACTTGCCCGAATTTTGTCGACAGAAATCTCCCGCAATCTCTCGAGCTCCCCTGGTACGAGTCGTGGCGTTCGCGGGAACGCTGCTGGAATGACAAACTTGACCACGGTTGGAATTGCGAAGATAAAAGACTTTGCCTCCCAGCCAAAATACGCAGGAAAGGTGTTTATTGGATCGATATCTTCAAACCACTTCATACCACCGACTGGTACACCATATTTGTGTGCAATTACCCCAAGTTCGTCAAACGTTCGAACTTGGCCGAAAGTCGTCATTAAGAACACCTCGTACCGCCTACCAATACGACTGTTGACCACACAGTACCGTAGTGGCTTCCAGGATCTCCTTTCCGATTCCCACTTTTCTAATGGATATTGAAGGGCCTCCAGATGGTCGTAGAATGTTTTTTCGATGCTTCCATGGCAGCAAGCGATATCACCTGGTTCAAATGAAGTCTTCTTCCTACGTGTTAAGTGATCTGCAAGCTGTCTTGTAAGGTATCGGACGCGCTCCCAGGCATAATCTACGCCTCTTTTTCCACCTGCAAAGCAAGGGCAACATGAGTGGCTTGACAGTGGGAAAGAAATATACCATAGGTAGACATAGATACTTTTCACAAGCAGCCATAGTTTGCTGTAGTTTCAAAAGTTAATGCTGACTAATGCAGTGCTAAGGATAGCACTTCCCAGACTAAACTTGTCCTTATAACTCGTCATTCCGTTAGTGAGGTCTCCCGTATTTCTGGTCCTTCGAACAGGAATTTAGATAGAGTCTGCTATTTTACGCGTAATGGAACCAAGTCCTCCTTTATCGGGCCTCCAGATCCAAACGGAACGCAGCACACGAGTACGTGTTATTGAACAATTAAAAATGATATTCTCTGCCATCTTATATGGAAACAAAGATAGGTGTGAATAATCAACATCCAGAAATTGAGGAGCTCTGGGTTGATCTCCAATTTACTTGGTCGGGTAAATTGTTTCACTTAAAGATCGCAGACTCGGACAGGTACGTGTATATTGCGTTGTCCACATGCTAATATGTTGCTCATTTGGAAAAAGAGTCTTCGATTTGAGAACTATTCTTTACAGTTTGACCAAAGTTCCTGCTGAACGGCAGAAAATTCTCGGACTTGTCAAAGGCAAACTCCCAGCAGATCAAACGAGAATGTCAGTGTCGTTCCACTCACTTAACTAAGTAGGCTCTGAGCACCGCTTTAGTTCCGAGCTTTCCCTAACCTCAGGAAAGAAATTCACATTTATCGGAACCCCAGAGGGCGACGAAATCAAAGATCCATCTAGTCAGTTTTTCCTCCCTTATTGACGGCGGAGTTGCACTTAATGGATTGCTTCCCAAAGAACTTGAATATCTACCCGACGTGGTCAACGATCTTGATGTTGATTTTACGGAAGACATCGCGGCTTGCAATTCTTATCAGCGAGATGCCAGAAATATTCGTAAAATTCAGGAAGCAACTCAAAACCTTCAGGTTAATATCATTCACCCTCTTAGACAAGGGAAGAAACTGCTGGTCTTGGATATTGACTACAGTATGTAAAATACGGCACGGCTCCTCTTCGAATTTTTCTCTTGAAAATCACTTTAGCCATTCTGGATACCAAACCCCTTACGTCGGGTAGCCTTCCACCGTCAGAATGTGCTCGTCCCGGTCTGCATGAATTTTTGGAGGCAATCTATCCGTATTATGACAGTGAGCAGTCATTTCTCATACCTTTTTTATTTCCGATTCAGGCATTAAATGTTTGAAGTTTGTATATGGTATTCTTTGGCCAAAGGTTTGCGGAGTGGCAATGCCAAAATCGATTTTCTTTAGGTCGCAATCAAGTTGGATATGGCTGGAAGCAAAATTGGTTGAATTAGGTATGGTTGGAGGGCAACGAGCATATCAGGTCAGCCGCAGTTTTGATAGGGTGTTTACACTGACGTTCTATGATCAGATATCGTTTGGTAATCACCATGTTTCAACACTTGTATCGATATTAATGCTATACAGTTTTGGACAAGACATGCATGTTTACAGTCTTCTCAGAAAGAGATGGTAAACCATGGAATCATTCTGTCAAGGCATTGCAAATTATTTGGAACCATTTTCCGGAATTGTAAGTCTAAACTACTTGGGTATTTTCACCATCTCACATGTGTTAGTAACGCCACAAATACGATTCACGTTGATGATTTGGTACATTAGTTTTACCATAATGTACTGCTCGCCTTGATTGACCATTCTACTATTTTAGAGCCGCAATTTTGCACTGAATCCTAGTGAAGGTCTCAAAATCTCGGCATTCAAGAACGCTCATACTCCTGAAGCGCTGGCTGACCGCGAGCTGGAAAAGCTAGCTCGCTATATGACCCACATTTCCGACATTTCTGATTTCACTTCTTTGAGCCATAAGGTTGGTGGTGGACAATGTAATATTGGCTGATATTGACTTGTTTATCATAGAATTGGAAGAATGTTGTAAAGCAGCTCTCTCCTCCGTAACAGACCTAATTACAGTGCTTTGGCATAACGCATGCAAATTTCTTCAGCAAACGAACACTTTGGATTATCTATGTACGAGTATGTAGCTGCAGTCAAACATAACATCTATCTGTTAAAGCTGGTTATGACTTGGACGATTTTTATGGAAAATAACCCCTCGTCTCATCTTTCGTTGCTTGTGTAATTAGCTGAATAATTACCGGCCACACTACAATAGAAAGTAAGACCAATGGCTGACAGCTATGTATGGCGATTCATTCAGGTCTTCAACAATCAACCGTCAACATTACATGGGGACTTACTTGTGTTCTGTTGCTCGATTTCTACGTAGGTTCAAGCGTAGGTTGCCTTTCGGAATTCTATCCCAAATGTCTACGTCGAACCCTCGATTTCCTCAAGCAGAAGTTGATTTACGGCTGTCGGCTAGTCTCATCATTGTGAATTCCAGAAATGAAATACTACTTGTTCGTCGTAACCACAATGCTACCGCATTTGCTGGGATGCACGTAACGGCCTCTCCTTCCCAATATCTTAATTGCCACTGACCCGTGCGGAAATAACTCAGGTTTTCCCTGGTGGAAACTTCGACCAGAAACAAGACATGTCTCTGGAAATGACGGCTATTAGGGAAACATTTGAGGAATCTGGTTTACTACTCGCGTCCTCAATTTCTGGATCTTTAGCTTCGCCCAATGACGACTTTTCCTTTGACAGAGCGCGTCGAGCCATCCATCAGCAGAAACTCGATTTCAAAGCATTTTTGAAAACAAAGGGTCTGCGTGCAAATGTGGACTCCCTGTTTCCATTTTCACAATGGGTTACTCCTGTTGGATCTCCTCGGTAAGCTTCAATACAGTGCAGCTAGAGAATTTCTACTGGAGTTCCTTTCTCTACAGGAGATTCAAAACACAGTTTTATATTGCCTTTTTGCCTGCAGTGGCGCTGTCAGACTTTCCATCAGGTTCAAAACAGGATTATCTGCCTACGGATGGTATGGAACCCTTGTTCCCTAGCTCTACTAATTGACTTTAATGACCTTTTTACCCCATTCATTCCATCATAAGATAATGGACAGGAGATCATTGAAACGTCGTTCATACATCCACGAAAGGCATTATATGAGTGCCGGGAAGGGAAACTCTGTTGTATGCCACCACAATTCTATATCATATCTACTCTGGCCACCATTCTTGACACCACTATCAACACCCCCGATCAGCAAAGGAAAGTAGAGTCTCTTTCGGCTGGTGCTTTCGGGAAAACCATATTCAATCCTCTTGTAACTGGACGCGACGAAGATGGTCGATTGATCATGAGCCTCGAGGGAGACGAAACAAGGGGCTCTACCAAGGGACGCTTTCACCGAATAATCGTTAAAGTGGTCACAGGAGTATGTGTTCGCCATTTTATGGGGGAATGTCAGACTTTGACCGTTCTCTTCAAGCTTCCCATTGGGTTTGCACTGGTCCGAAATTTTGACATTTTGGAGAACCAGGACCTTTTGAACGCTTCTCCTACGAAACTCTGAGTTCCCATGTTTATGGCCACCTAGTGGAACGTTTCAGCATATCCTCCATCTTGGAGGGCAGGGCTCTATTGTCTGGAGCAGATGTTCCGTTTTGCATAGCGGGCCAAACATATTAGTAGAAATATTACTAGATACAGGAGCATCATTCGTGCAACCAAAAATGGTTTATGGGAAGATGTCAAGATGGAGCTACAGGACTTAATGACCTCTTTCACACATCTGGATAAATAAGGAACAATAATTATAAGTCAAGGTTGGAATAAGGCGGACGCTGGTTGGAGAATTTAGTG
Organism: Inosperma sp. D86; assembly: GCA_026262225.1. Taxonomy (NCBI): domain Eukaryota; kingdom Fungi; phylum Basidiomycota; class Agaricomycetes; order Agaricales; family Inocybaceae; genus Inosperma; species Inosperma sp. D86. Next base: position 50,817 of record JAIUJM010000002.1, read on the forward strand.
ATTGAAGTATTGATAATCATATTGGACCTGAGCGCCCCAGAAACTGGGATCGCAAGCACCAACGGGGACTTGACCGGAAGCTCCAAGAAGAACGGCTTGAACATCCGTAGTAGTGGCTGCAGGCCACGTAGGGACACCGTCAGCATTGGGATTACCACCCTGTAGGAATGCCTTATATCTCGACTGCATTTGGGTAACGAGAGTGGATTGACTACTTGTTGGGTTGAGGACCGTGCCAAACTAGGCAGAAACCGTAGGTCAGATAAAGCCATAATGAACGGGTAGAAGATTCGAAGGAAAATGATAGGAGGAAAGGAGGTGACATACCACAATTTCAATGTCGTCCTGGTGACAGACAATCCCAGGTTGGGTGCAGTAGGAAACAACCTCATTTCCGGGATAAGAAGCTCCAAGGGCATACTGGGCAACGTAAGCAGTACCCCCGTTTAGTACCCAGCTACGTGCAAAACTCCAGCTGGAACAACGCCAAAGGTAATCCGTGGCTATTATCTGCAGCTGAACACGAGCGTCAGATGTACCATCTGAAGCAACGACAGGCGCATAAAAGGGGTTCGCTAGAATGGGAGTAGTTCGATCGGTCCCAAATGTGGCGAGGCAAATATTTTGCAAAGATGTTTGCGACAGGGGTTGTCCGAAAGCGCCGTACACACCAAAGGCGGCTTCATGGGCAGTTGACGTTATCAATAGAGGCTTGTTCTGAGAAGGGAAGGTGCCTGAAAGGTCGAGGGGAGATGTAATGAATGAGCCATCAAGAACTGGTCGGAAGGGCATGTTACGACCAGCAACGGGATCGAGCGAAAAGGCGGCACCAAAAGTAGTCATCTGAGCAGTGATAAGGGTCGCTGGGCCAAGACCGTTCAAACATGCGGTATCGGCTGATGTGCAAGGCAACTGAGAGTTAAAGTAATTTTGCAGGGTGGCCTGAGTACTAGATCTAAGGAAACCAAAATTCTAACAAGACATAAGTCCTAGCAAGTTCCAGATATAAAATGGTGCTTACCATGGGATCGGATTGCAAAATTGCGGATCTGAAAAGAGACGAGGTTGATGGTGCTGCAAGGAGTGCCCTAATTAACGTGGCGCCGCTGCTCTGCCCTGCCAGGGTAATTTTTGAAGGGCTGCCACCAAAGGATGAGATAACCTGCTGGAGGAAGGTTAAAGCGGTTACGACGTCCTTCACAGCAAGATTGGTTTGGCCATTAGGAGCAAGCAAACCAAGCTAACGAAAAATTGACACATTGCAAAAATATGATTGTATATGATCACGTACAGCCCCGAGGCGGTATTGAACAACGGCCACAATGGAGTTGGTGGCAACCGCAAGTTTTGAACCGTCCAGACCTGCCCCAGATGCAGAACCGACGACAAACGAACCACCGTGAAGCCTGCAAATGAAATTGGTGAAAGCGAACAATAACAATTTGAAGAAGTCGTACCAGAGGAGTGTTGGAACTCCACTTTGAGGAGTTAATGTAGGAGGTACATAAAGCACCATGGAAAGACAGTCTTCGGTGTAAGCTGAGGAATCGAGGTTTGGCTGAGGGCAGGCGAGAGGTAGGGAAGAGACATTAGTGGAACCATTTCTGCATTAAATGAGTACAGTGTGAGTCACCCATTTCAGTTAAACGTACGGTAGGTCCCAAGCAGTCACGACCGAAGATGGTTGCCATCGAGCTGCTGTCCCGTATCTCACTGAAAACCTCAATCCGCCGTCTGAATCTGCTACACCGCTAGCAAGACCGAGGGGAGTTACCCTATCAAGGTAATCTCCCTGAGGGGGACAAAGGAATGGTCGAACTGCTGGTGTGCTACACTCGCAGATAAACTTGGAGGCATCGACATGAGGGATTACTATGGGGTCACTTCGGTCGCCGTAGGCAGGGGCGGCATAAATTGGAAACGAAAGCAAAGCAAAGGAGAGAAGTAAAAGGAAGGACATGATGAAATGAAAAACGAGAGGACTGCCAATAAGATGGGCACTTCAAACTATTCCGCACTCAATCGCTTTATACGACAGCGGATGAACAATGTTCTGAATTGGGATATTGATCATCAGGACGTCCCTTGTTCTCTTTTCGTCAATTAAATCCGCTCCTTATCAGAAATTCGAACTGCTCACCTCCCATTCTTCGACCCAAAAAACCCAGTTATGTCCCATTAATCTGGATTTCAAGGGTTTTGTTCATGCTGTGCACAAGCCTATCCATACGTTTGCACGCGGGTAGATGCGAAAGTTCACACAATAAGTTTGATGTTTGCAACCCGGAGCCCTTCAGTTGTCCCGTCACCACGTTGTGGATATTGTATTACAATACAAGGGCTGGCGTATCTGCATAAGCCATATAAGAATGTTACCAATTATGAATACTTTGTCGAACATGTAACAGCACGTTACGCACCCACAAATGACCTTCCCTGAAACGTTCTCTATCCCCTTGATGCTCGGCAGCGCATTGCAATGATTGTATAACCTTTTTGTCATTATGCGGGCTAGCAAGAAGCTTCCATGCATGCTGGCAGATTATTTTGCCTTCAAATTAACATGACATGTTCAAGTTGACTTACATAGATGTGGCAGGTCCTCAGGTCCTTGGAAATTTGTTGCTTAATTTACATATCCGGGTCGTAATTTATGATAGCAAGAGAAGACTAAGAACATGCAAGAAGTCAAAAGTCTTCTGTTAGGATTGTTATCAAGCTGTTCATTCCGAGTCGTTGTCGTTGTTCCTGCCAAGATGTTGACAAACCCAATGCAGTCACGTGTGTGCTGATGTTGTCACGCCTGTCTGTACCATCAACTGGAACTTAACAAGTTGCAGAATGGTTACATCGACGACAAAAATGTACGCCATCTCTTTCTCCGTGAATTAGATTCTTGACGCATGTCTGTCAAGCTTGACTGTAGGCTCAACGGTTGGCGCCATACATGAACTATTTGCGAAAGTGAAAGCGATTGATGCCAAACACGGCAAATTCGATGTGCTACTATGTATTGGTGACTTCTTCGGTCCTCCGAAAGAGGAGACGCGCTCAAACGATGATGAGGTCAGTCAGTTATTGGACGGTCGACTGGAGGGTGTGTAGAATATTGTTCTTACACTCGTCTTGCTAAGGACCTCTGCAGCTCCGATAGAGTGTTATATTATGCAGGGAGAATATCCTCTTCCCTCTCGAGTTGTTGAGAAGTTTGCAAAAACAGGAGGAGAATTATGCAAAAATGTTTTCTTAATGAGTTTGTTTCCTTAATTTGGGTTTCCTGACGCCGAACTGATTGCTCTCATTCAATGCAGGCAAATCGGGAATGGTCACCACTACTAACCATCTCCGAATAGCATGTCTAGGAGGCACATATGAGCCTGAAATCTTCAATACAGCAGAAAGTGCACCCGGATTTATGTCCCCTTTCTTTTCACACCACACCGTGGACCGTTTACTCTCCAACACCTTAACGTCCTCCACGCGATCCAACAAACAAAAGACTTCTTATTCATCACTCGCGTCAATCCAAGCTTCATCATCTTCCTCGCAACTTATTGATATCCTCCTTACGAATTCGTGGCCATCCTGCATAACTCAATTCTCCGAGGCAGCTCCTGCCTCTCACAGACCAGATTTAGGGTCTCCACCTCTTGACGAAGTTGTCCGAAAAACCAAGCCGAGGTACCATTTTGCAGCTTCCAGCAGGGAACGAGGACAAATGCCGAAATTTTGGGAACGAGAACCTTATTTATGGGATGAGGAGAAAGGAAGGGTATCGAGGTTCGTTAGCCTTGGTGCGTTTGGTGGAGAACCTGTTACTGGTAAGAAGCAACGGGTGGGTCACAGGTAGTTGACCGTATTTACTTTGACCTTGACGTGTGCTTTTGGACCAGTGGTTTTATGCGTTCAGTATTGCTTCCCCTACTCCCAACGAAATTCACCCTCGTCCAGGAAATGCCACAAAGAATCCATTCCTTGAAAGTGCAACCCGGTTACATAAACGGCCGCTTGATATGGACGGAGGAGAAAATTTCATCTTTGGAAATGTTCCGCACCCGCAGAAGCGAAGTCGCGTTGGTATGTATTTCCCCGCCATCTTCCTCCTTTCCTCATTCTCCCTTCTATGTTTGCAGTGCAGGGTGAACCTGGTAAACCACCTCCAGGATACAAGTGTCGAAGATGTGAATCTACGGAGGTCGGTCTAAATTTCACGGATTGGAACCTGTCATTCAGATTCTTAACAGCATTTCATCAATGACTGTCCTGAGCGATCCAAACCACCAGAAAATTACATCTGTAAAGTATGTCACGAGGTAAAGTTTTGCATTCTTGGTCAACGCCTTGATTGCAGACCTTCTGTTGTGTAGCCTGGTCATTTCGTGCGCGATTGTCCTACCAGACATGAGGTTGGTGATACAGGTGGAAAGAAACCAAAGCCTGGATACATTTGCCGAGCATGCGGAAGCGAAAACCATTATTTGGAAGATTGTTTAGTTGCTAATCCGCGGATTCCTCAGAGCGAAAAGCGAGCCAAACGTGGTCCGCCCAAGGAGATTGCACCAGACGAATGTTGGTTTTGCTTGTCAAATCCTAACCTTGCGTGAGTCTTCGTATCCCGATTTCGTTAATGGGCTCCCTGATATGTCAGACAGAAAACATCTAATTGTTGCCATCGGCACAGAATGTTATGTGACTCTTCCAAAAGGACAGCTGATACCGACACAGTCCGCTGCTGAACATGTTGACGTTCCTGGGGGTGGGCATGTGCTCGTGGTCCCAATTACCCATTATCCCACATATTCCACGATTCCCCCCGATCTGTCATCGCCCATTGTTGAAGAGACTGAACAGTTTGTTTTTTTCTTTTCTTTAGTCTCACACCTGCCTTAGCGTGGCTTTTCAGGTACAAGAATGCACTGAGTACTATGTATGCCAAATACCGCTCTGTACCTGTCAATTTTGAAGTCGGTCGGCTGTCTGCCAAAGGTGGTCATGCCCACGTGCAAGCTGTGCCTGTACCCCAGCATCTGAAAGAAACGATAGAAGATGCTTTTATTCAAGAAGGCAGAATGCAAGGCATTGATTTTGAGGAAGACGCAGAAGCAGCTATGAATTCCTATGCAGATGGCAGATGTGGTTATTTCAAGATTGATTTGCCGGATGGGAGAAAGTTGGTGCATCTGATGAAGGATGGTGTACCTTTCAATCTACAGTTTGGAAGGTGAGTTAAATTTTTTATGGTTGCCTTGATTGATATGTATTCCTCTATCTTCTGCAGGCAGGTATTAGCTACACTTCTGGGCATCCCAGACAGGTTGGACTGGAAAGCTTGCAAGCTTTCAGAAGAAGAAGATAGGCTTGATGCGGAAGCTTTTAAGAAGGCCTTTGCTCCGTTCAATCCGTTTGCATAATATTTCATGTCGAATCACGTCCTATTTATTTAGCAAATGTTCATACAATCAAAGCGTTGATATGTTGTACCATAGTTCTGCAAACTTGACTTCTACACATGCGCAGGTTCGGTAACTTCGATGGAGGTCTTGTATCTATTATTGGAACTTAGAAGTTGAATCGGCCGACTACAATTCAACGTACCCTTGTCCAACTTCAAGCTGACCTTTTTTCGCCTTCTTTAGGACATGTTCCATGGCATCGAGGCCTGCATTTTGCAATTTTCAGCAAAGTAAGGAGGTCCGGAAGAAGGATGAACTACCTTTGTCCAGGTCCTCCAGAGGTGGGCCGAAGGAGAGACGAACGAAGTGATGGCAAGGCGAATTGAATAGGTTGCGGCGGTGCGCTGGGTTGATATCGAAAAAGATACCGGGGATAACGATGGTTTTCTCTTTGAGCAATTCCTCGAAGAATGTCTGTTTATCATTGCAAAAGTACGATGACTCAATATTGACAGAGCCATTTCATTTTTCCGCACTCACCAATCCGTTGTTGAGGGGAGGAGGCAACTTTTCCAGATTGAGCCAAATGTAAAAGGTGCTGCAAGGAGGAATGTCGACTTCGAGGCCCATCTCTTTGAGACGCTTGAGGACGTGGTCCCGCTTGTGCTTGAAATGCTTTTGCAGTGCGACCTACGAGTTAAATCAGAAGTCTGTATCAATAATGTCTAGTAGTCCCGCAGACCTTCTCCTGTTGGACACGTTCCGGATCAAGGAGAGGAATGGCTGCCAACTGCATGCTGAAGGCAATTGGATGATTAACTCTTGGAATTCATAATTAAACAAAGCGTCGACAATCAACTTACGGGTGGTTGGCACCTCCGTCCAGGAATGATCCCGATTGAGAAAGGGCAGTGATCAGGTTCTTCGGTCCAACAACCCAACAAACCCGCCATCCTGGAAGGCGCCAGTTCTTGGTGAGACCATCAACAATAACAACAGAATCCTACAAATTTGTTAATTGATTGGTATGGAAATCGCGATTCGCCACCCAGTTACCTCATTCACGTCATTGACGTATTCAGCAGAAGAAATAGATTTGCCGTAGTCACTCTTGTGTTCTGGGTAAATGTACCAAGAATAGAACTGAAAATAGAAGTAAGCAAACGAGACAGAGCCTGGTTTCATCGTGCACAAACTTCATCAAGAATGACTGTTGTACCCTCACGACTAAGGCCTACGAGTTCCTTAAGGTCATGACCCCTAAAGGGATGTAAGTAATGAGAACACGCTGAAAATGTATGGAAACTTTACTTTATGACCTGCAATGTGAAATCGGCTTAGGAATGCAAAGGAAAAGGAAATGAAATCATGCTGACCTGACCGGTGGGGTTCCGAGGGTTGGAAGAAAGGATAACGGCAAGGCCTTGAGTACGAATATCTCTCTATTTCAAAAGAGTTGCGGAAATAGATTTAACCCAGTTGTCGACGAGCTTCGTACCTTTGTCTGCTCAATATCTAGGGCATATTTTGTCTGTAGAAATTAGTCATGTCTAGTGTCACTGTTCAACAAGAGACGGATAGTTACCTTAGGATCCAGACTGATCAAGATAGGTCAGCATTATTAAAACCGTTGATCAAAGACTCGAAGCCTACGCGGTGGGAACAGGAACAAGCCTCCTGAAGGCACTGAGGACTTGGTCATAAGCTGTGTAGTCTGGGACTTGATAGCTCTAGCAGAAAGGGGATGAGATTCCATTGAAAATAGTGAATACGGAAGAGAATTTCACTGTATAGACATCTCCTATCACAGCAGCTATTCTTGACAGACCCGAACGTCCACCAGGGACAATACAAACATTCTCGTAAGTGTATTTGCTGGCCTTGTTTTGACGATAAGTGACGTTATAAAGGTGTGCAACAGCTTCGCGGAGAGCTGAAATGAACAATCAGCCTATAGAAAATGATTTCATCAAACATGAACTGCCTTTGATGCCTGTAGTTGGCGCGTATTCAAGGGAATCAAGTGGAACTGGAATGGTTTCAGGGCGCGGTGGAGCGTCCGGCAGTGGGCCGACTTCTGGTGCACCTTGGCCAAGGTTTGCCCATTCATGTGAGGATGTATAGCTGAAACCGTTGGCCATGGCACGATCTGAACAATAGATCACGCCCGTGCTTCCAGGGTGCTCAATACCTGGAACAGTTTCCTCCTCCTAAAGCAGTCAATGAGGAGCTGATCGGGGTCCAATGTCTGAATATCAGTACATACCGGATTTATGGTCGCTGGTAAGAGTCCCTTCGGCTGATGACTTATGGAGGCATTACGGAAAATCTGGAAGTAAAGAAATGGAACAGCAGGTGATACTACACCGATCTCATCATACCTGATGAGCCTCAGATTCTTTCTCGTGCTTGTAGTGTCTTATAGCTTCGCGAACCTGTTCGACGACATCAGCGAAAGACTTTACGCGTGGGAGATGGAAATGCATGTCTAGAGAAAAGGAAGAAATTTTTGAATCAGCAGTGGCGGCTCACAGGCTTTATATCTTCAAGGCTACCTGATAAATGTGTGGTTGACATGATGTTACAACGAGGATCCCGAGTTTTTCAATTTTTCGGACTCGACAATGTTAAATGATAGCAGATCGATACTTGATCGGATGAGAGTTAGCGCCTTTTTAAATGTTTTCCTATTCTGTAAACACTTCTGAGCACATCCATGACCAATTCAGGACGCGCAGCACCCAGTCCAGGTGGACTGTATAGGAGGCATTAGTCTGTATTAGTTTGTTATCAATTTGACAATTGACAATTGACAACAATTGTGGCATGGTCGGCAGCCCAAAAAGAGATTAAGGTTGGCATAAACAATGCGTGATTTTTGCTAATCGTACGTTAATATCCTACACTAACACAACGTCGAGACAAACGACAGTGTCGCAATAAAATCATTAATGTCGGCGATGGCGAGCCCGAGTTATCAATGCATCTGTGATGCCATATTTGGACCGATTCAGCACGCCAAGGAACTAGGTCGGATCTTGGCGTGAATTTTCCAATTGCAAGTTGTATAAAGAGCATTTCTAATTTCGTTGACGCTCTCTTTCATATTGCTTTATGACATCGTCGTACCCAGGTATGGCATTGCATTCTCGTTTTATTCTTGAGCCGAAGACCGCTGCTGTAGGTGCCTTTTTTTGTCCAGGATGTCTGACAGTGACTGATAAGACGGAACAATCCATAGATCGTAGGTTGTCCTTTCAGGTATGGTTTCTGAGAGACATGTGCTAAATTGATGTGCTTATCTTTCTCTTCACAAGTGGTGGTCAGGTGAGTATACACACACCAATTGACATTTTCCTCCGCTTTACTCAACTTTTCGTGTCCTCCTTCGTAGCCTAAGCCAGGTGTTGATCAGGGTCCTATTCATCTCGTACAAGCTGGCCTTATAACTCAACTGGAAGAGCTCGGTTGGAATGTCAAATTCGATGGACATCACCAGTTTGAGGAGATCAATGCTACGTCTGATCCTCCAATCGGCATCCTCAAAAACCCTAGATTGGTTTCTCATGTTACAAAGTCAGTCGCAAAGGTTGTAGGAGAGCATGTTGCAAGGGGGGAGTTGCCTATAACATTGGGAGGAGACCATTCATTGGTGAGTTGAGCTATTTCGGCCGCAGCTATTCTTTAGCTCATCAATACGACAGGCGATGGGAACCATTTCTGGCACATTAATGTAGGTTTAATCATATACCAAAACGTGGACTATTAATTATGTACAACCTTCAGGAAGTATCCAGAAGCATGTGTCGTTTGGGTCGACGCACATGCGGATATTAATACCGTGGAATCAACCGTTTCAGGCGAGTCTAGTCATGCTGTTCTCAAAAATTCGGCTAAAACTGGTAAAAAAGGGAACCTACACGGCATGCCACTTTCCTTCCTCCTTGGGATTGGCACGAAAATCGATGAATTCTCGTGGATTAAACCAGTGCTGCGTCCAGACCGTCTAGTATACATTGGCCTTCGAGATGTGGACACCGCTGAGAAGAGAATCCTTCGAGAAAACAAGATCAAGGCTTTCAGCATGCATGAAGTCGATAAATATGGCATCGGAAAGGTTCTCGAAATGGCTTTGGACCACATTAACCCCGAGAGAAATCGACCAATACACTTGAGTTTCGATGTCGATGCCCTGGACCCGAGTGTTGCACCGTCAACTGGGACACCTGTGAGTATCTGATACTCAAACTCAACAATTTTCATCATGGTAAATTTGGGCGCGGCATCCGATTCGTAAAACAGGTGCGAGGGGGCCTCACGTTCCGAGAGGGACATTACATTTGTGAAGCAATTCATGAAACTGGTTTACTGGTGGCGCTAGACATGATGGTACGTGTAAAGGTCGATGTTGCTCCGGAATAACACAACCAATACAAATCAAAAGGAAGTCAACCCATCCTTGGCAGATGAGGCCAGCGTAGAGCAAACTGTGGCCATTGGGTGCTCCCTCGTGCGCTCCGCTCTTGGTGTGTGATCTGTACCACATGTTCTTGGGAAGCCATGCTCATTTTTCACAGGGGAGACACTACTGTGATATTACCAGAATTAACCGTATCGGGAGCCCAATATTATCCGTTCCCATATCTTGTACACTCTTCAAATCTGTTCACCACGCTAATGATCGTGGTGTTCCTAGCTTTTGGCAAACATCATTAAATTCATTTCTCGAGATTTTTGTTCAATTTTGGTCATTTTGGCTGTGTTACGGACATCTCGGCCCTACAAAACAACAATCTTTGATGATTCAGATGATTCAGGTGAACAACGCCACTGAGTGAAGACCTGTTCGGACGCTCAACTCGACTGGACGGAAACAATCGGAGTCCTCCGTTATATTACCATTACTATTCCCTTGTGAAGGTCCATTTCTAATGAGATTCGCTATACTGAAAGTGGAGGCATTACTTGTTGAAATCCACACCTGACCATCATGATAAAATATCGGCAAGATGGCAAACATTGATACAGCCGACTCCGATTGTTCCGTGCAAAGGTTAGAGACATACATCGAAAAGTTGGGAACATATGTTAGCAAACTCTGTCCTGAAAGCTATGCAGAAAATCTTGAGGAATTTTGTCAATTAATTTTGGAGGGACAAGATCACGACAACTACATGTTTTACAGACCAATTCCAATTTCCGGCAGTATTATTAATGAGAATTAAATCCTCGACATGTAGATGTCTGCCGAAATCTGTTAAAACTTGTAGAGCTACTATCCAGTAAATACACGACGACAATTATAACAACAGAATGAAGTAGTATGAAGCCAAGGACGGTGCATCGAGTGCCGCCAACGGATCAGCTTGCCGTTGTTATAGTACAAGCGAGCAACTGAACAGTCATCTAAAAGTTAGACCCTTATGGCTGTCCAGCCTTAGCTTACTATTGTCGAACAGCCAAGCTAGGTTATTTAGATTTAGATATCTAGAACAGAGAGCTACGTATGATATCAGAAGAGAACAAGAATGATTGCAGGGTCAAAGCAACCAACAGGAAAAATTTTCCAAAGGACTGGTTTTCTGATCGAGCATCGTGTGAATTTGTTTGCGGATACAGCCGAAGCGCCTGATTTGTGTTAGAGAAGCAACGTTGTGGATGAGAAGAGCGTCCATGGCACCTTCGAGCTCGTCGTCTGCACCGACGACCTCGGTTCAAGTTGGTGAGTACAACGAACAGACTCATGAGGCCGTTTATTAATTCCTGTTAGCTGTTCGTATACGTCCCCCTACAGCTCAGGACGCTACTTCAATTCCTGCTCGTTTTCAACGCTCTGTTATCCAAGCAACTTCTTCGACTTCTATCTCAATAGAATCGCCTTCTAATGCTTTAGCAGGCGCAGGCGCACCAGCAGCGGCTGCATCAAACGCCGCTGGTCCGAAAAAACAGAACTTCAATTTCGACCAGGTGCATCCCCCTCTCAGCACACAGTACCAGCTTTTCGATGCTACCGCACGACCTCTTATATCTCGCTTTCTCGAGGGATTCAACTGTACTATCCTCGCATATGGTCAGACAAGTAGCGGGAAGACATTTACTATGACAGGCATCGACCTTGATGCTGACCCCTCCGATCCTAACAACGGCATGGGTATTATCCCTAGAGCCGTGTCGAGCATTTTTTCAGGTGCCAGACAAACCAAAGAGGACAGAGGAAGTGCTTGGAGTTTTAATCTTAAGGCTTCATTTATAGAAATATACAACGAGGACCTCATCGATTTATTGAGCCTGGACGACCCGAATGGTGTGCGACGTGAGGTCCAAATTAGAGAAGATAAAGAGGGACACATAATTTGGGGTGGGCTTCGTGAAGTAAACGTCAGGAATACCAATGAGGTTATGGGGTGCGTTATGGTTTTGTTGTCGTGAATTTGTTGTGACCCCTTCGAAATAGCCTCCTCAAGAAAGGGACCTCTTTCCGACAGACAAATGAGACGGACATGAACGCCCAGTCGTCACGTTCTCATGCCATTTTCTCCTTGACCCTTACGCAAAAGAAATATACTGGATCAGGGCCACCTCCACGATCACCTTCGCCACTTCCACCTGGTGGCCGCTCCCCTTCAAGACTTGCACGGCCAGGCTCCATGTATGCCGGCGGACCTTCACCAGTGGGCAACAGAGTTGCGTCCCCAACTTTCGGTCGGCCTTCGACGCCGAGCAGTTTCGCATCTGCAATGGGTCGAGGAGGCTTGCGACCCGCTAGCTCTCTCGGCCATCATGGAGACCGTTCAGCTGGACATGCTGAAGATGAAAGGGGAGAATGGGTTACAATTGTGTCTAAATTCCACTTCGTTGACCTGGCCGGGTCTGAACGGGTGCGTGCCACTCTCTAGTCGGTTCAACCCACCCTCTGATCGTTAATTACCAATTTTAGCTCAAACGCACTGCTGCAGCCGGAGAACGCATTAAGGAGGGCATATCTATTAACAGCGGTCTTTTAGCGCTAGGAAATGTCATATCTGCTCTCGGCGATCCTTCCCGGTCGAAGACGATAACACATATTCCATATCGTGATTCCAAACTGACCCGTCTTTTGCAAGACTCTCTTGGAGGAAACGCACACACTCTTATGATCGCTTGTGTCAGTCCTGCGGAGTGGAACGCCAATGAAACCATCAACACCTTGAAGTATGCAAACCGCGCAAGAAACATCAAGAATCGTGCTGTTCTCAATGAGAAGGAGGACGGCTGGGATGATGTTGAATGGTTGCAGGGGACCGTCACGCGTCTGCGGAAAGAGTTAAAGGCTATCAAAGAAGGAGGCGTGGTAACCGTCACGGCTAAAGAGCCAGAGGTTGTGGAAGGTGCTGGGAAGAAAGTCCTCGCTCAGCTGACAGAGCTCCAGAACAATTACGAAGACTTGCGCGAAAAATATGTCGACCGAACGGAAGAACTTACTCGCCTTCGAGGTGAACTTGGTGTGAAGTACCGATTCAACACCTCAGGGGCTGTTAATTCTACTGCCAAATACGAGGAAATTGTTGGTCCTGTCATTGAGGAATACGAGAAGACCATCAGCGCTATGGAAGCAGAACTCAAACTCAATAGAGCCGCTCTCCGTCACACGAATGAGATGTTCGAAGAAAAGGAGGAAGAGTGTACCGCACTTTCCCAACGACATTCAGCAACAGAACTTTATGTAGAAGAGCTGAGAGCTCGAGTGGCGAAGTTGACTGAACGAGAAGCTTCGACCGAGGTTAGTTGATTTATTTGACGCTGGATGTTCTCAACATCATTTCTTGTAGGCATATGTTCGTGACTTAGAGGAGCGCATGAAAACTTACGACGAAACCTCTGTCTCATCAAGCGAATCCCTGACGGACCTCAAGCGCGAACTATCTAAGTTCAAGGACTCGGAAGCTCACTCAAGCAAGTACATCGTAGATCTCGAGGCCCGTTTGTCCCGCTCCGACGAATCTATTATCAGCCTTCAACAGACCGTTGAAAATCTCGAAGCGGAGTGCGAACATCGTCGTGAACAAGCGGAAATTCTTCAAAACCGGCTTGATACTCTTAGACAGGACGGTGAAAATTGGCGAACAGACCTGGAAGCAAGGGAGGGGAAAGTTAAGGAATTGGAGCAGAAGATGCAGGAGTGGGAACAGAAGAGGAAGGAGGCTGAGGAGACTCGGGCTCGCCTTGGCGAGGTTGTGGGTGAAGTTGAATCGGCAAGGCGCAGCCTTCAGATTGACATTTCGAAGGCCAGCTCCACTGGAACCTCTTTATGCCCATCACCGGTCGGTTCGGAACGTCCTCCTTTAATGCCACTGGATTCCGAAAACAAGGATGAACTTGAAAAACAATTACTTGAACTTCAACAAACGCATAAAGCTACTCTTGCTGATCTTGCCTCCATCACCAACAAGTATCGCGATGCGCTCCGTGAAATTTCGGATCTTGCTTCACAAATTCAAGAGGCAAAACTCAGTCATCCTACCATTGCGGAGGTAGCAGACGTTGTCACTGACTCACCGACGTTAGAGGTTCCAGATAACCCGTTTTTCAGGCGCAGGAAAGTTAACCACAGGATCGCAGAAGTTACTGAAGGACCGCTGAGCCCTCGTCGGCATTTTTTCAGGCAAGCGGCCTCAGCGGAGTCGCTCCACGCGAGGTCGCTCTCTCAGTCGCAATCGCAATCGCTCTCGCAGGAGCTATCCTTGGTGCACTCGCGCAAAGCTTCCTCAGCCGGTAGTTCTCACTCTCCTTCCAATTCGCTTTCTCTTCCTGGCTGGCGTCCTAATTTTTCCATATCGCTTCCACATGCAAATGGAGAGCGTTCCGTTTTGTCTCTTGAGAAGGAGATCATGCGTTTGCAAGAAGTGCTCAAAGAACGTGAAGCAGAAATAACCACATTGGAGCAGTCCCTCAAGGAAAGCCAGCAACAGAAGTTGGCACAATCTATCATCGTCAATGGGGTTGATGGCGAGGTATACCAAATCGAAAACATTAGCGATGATGATGGAGCCACGGACGCCAATTTGGCTTCCAACTTGTCTCCGAAGACCCTTAATCGCTTCGACAACATTCGCAAGACAATAGAAAATGGACACGTTGACACTGCCTCCTCACATTCGGAGGATGAGTCTCTAGAAAGGCTCAATGAATTGATGTTGTAAGAATACCTCTTTTCTTTTATATTTTTGTATCTTGACAATCCTAGGTCAATGGCCCAAAAGGAATCTCAACACAAGGAGGTCGTAGATGACCTGAACGCTAAGCTTTCGCAGACACGACGTCAGTTGGATGAACTTACTACATTGTCGCGAGATCAGGTTGGTATCAGTCTCGTTTGTATTTTGTCTGTTCACACGTCCCTTAGGCTTCGAATATGTCCATGGAAATTGAGGCTTTGCAGAAAAAGCATCTTGAAGACCTCGTCGAACTCCAAGAGGTGCAAGGACACGAGACTAAGTTAGCGGAAGAATTGACGGAAGTTCAAGAGTCCCACAAAGCTGAAATGGAAAAACTCCGGTTAGAACATGAAGAAGCAATGAACGACAAGCTGCGGCATGTGGAGAAGCTCATCGCGTCCATCAATGCAGAGCACGCCGACGAAGTGTCGTCCCTCCGAGGAGAGTTGAACGGGGCCACTGCCATCCTTGAGAAAGCGAAACAAGATCATGAAGCTGCCTTTGGCCGACTCCAAGCAGAACGTGATAAAGAGCTCCAATCTAAGCTGGAGGAAGCCAACAATCTTCTTGGCGAGATGCGTTCTGGGCACGAAAAGACTTTGACCAAGTTACAAGTCGAACACGCAGCTGCTCTGCGCCAAAAAGACGAGGAGGCAGCCGCTACGCTTCAAACCACGGAAGAGGAGTACTATAATGCTCTTACCAAACTTCGCAGCGACCACGCCGAAGCCATCAGGACCATCGCTTCCGAGACCAACGCAACTATCGAGCGACTCCGCCAGGAGCACATTGGAGAACTCCGGATGGCTGAAATTGCGAAGGAAGGGTCTCTCTCTGAAAGCGAGTCTGCGCGGACGTTGGCCATCAAGACTCTGCAAGAGGAGCACGCCGCCGCCATCACCCGAAAAGAAGTTGCTTTTGCGGAAGAAATCGAAAGTCTTAACGCTGGCTTTACTCGGACATTGAAAGCGAAAGAGGACGATCACACGTTGCAGATGGATAGACTGAGGCTCGAACACGAAACGACGGTCTCTAAACTCAAAAGTGATTGGCGTACAGAGGTTGAACGCCTTCACGCGACCATAGCCACCGAGGCGGACGAGCACTCTTCTGCTGTATCGAAACTTCGGCAGGAGAAGGAGTCTGCGATAAGAACAGTACAGGAGCAGCAGGCAGCTGTGCTACAGGAAGTTGAGAAACAACATCAGGAGGAAATGTCTTTGTTGAAGAATGGACATTCTGCTGCACTTCAAGAAGCTGCCTCGAATGTGGATGCAGTTCGCACCTCCCTTCTTCAATCCCATGCCGCTGAATTGCAGGGACTAGTTACGAAATTCGGGGAAGAACGCAAGTCTCTTCTTCAATCTCATGCCAGTGAATTGCAAAATATGGCGTCAAATCTGGAAGAAGGACGCACGCTTCTCATTCAAGCTCATACAGTCGAGTTGGAAAACGCTATATCTAGGTTGGACGGAGAACGAATGTCCTTGCTTCAATCTCATGCTATTGAAATCCAAGAGATGAACTCGAAACTGGAGAATGAACGAACATCCCTAATTCATTCACATGACAAAGAGCTCCTTAGCATGAGGACACGACATGACCAAACTGTTACAAAGCTTGAAGCAGAGTTGGTTGCAGTTCAGGACTTAAATCGTCAGGCCAATGAAAATCTACTCGAAAAACAAGCTGACGAACACGAACGCTTATCTGCAACCTTGACAGAACTGCAAGAAAAACATGAAGCAGAAAGACAGACTTTCCACAAGGATCACGATCTTCTTGTTCAGGAGGTAGAGGTTCTTAAGGCTGCTGCTGAAGAGCTCACCACGCTTCGCGAACAAGCTCAGCAGGCTTATGAGGAAGAACTAGAGGAGAATTCGAAAACAATTACCTCTTTGAAGCAGTCACTCGCTTCAGCTGGGAATGAACGAGATGGACTCACAAAAGAGGTTGTCCAACTTCGCGGAGACCTTGAACGGACGCGTAGCGAACAGTCAAAACTTATTCAAGAGGCGCATAAGCGCGAATCTCTCGTCATGGAAATTGAGCATCATCGTTCAGTATTGGCTGATGTACAAGAAAACCTCCAGAAGGTCAAGGACGAGAAGGACATTCTCCAGACGGAAAGGAACCGAGCGGAGGCTCTCATCCGCGACCTCCAAGCGCAGCTTGCTCGAAGCGCATCACCACCCAATGCTCGGTCTCCAGAGCGTAATCACTCATTCCCTCGTGGACCAACTGGTTTACCTACTATCAAACTACCTCCTCCTACACCCCCTCCCTCCGTTCCTCCTCCACCAGCTCCTCGTTCTGCCATGGGACATCACTTGGTCGCTGACTCCATCGTCAGTACATCATCACAGGGTTCAGCGTTCACAACTACAACAACCTTGTCGTCGAAAGACTCGCCAGAATCGCCAGTGACCTCAGTTTCCCATACGCCTGTGAATGGCATTCCACCGGTCGACCCTAAAGTTGCGGCCAAGCTCGATCATCAAACCAAGCAAATTGAGGAACAGGAAACGATGATCAAGACCTTGAACAAGCAGCTTACGCATTGTGAAACCGATTTGCAGACTCACATGGATTTAGTCGCGACGCTTGAGACTTCTCTCGGCGAATCAGAGAAGAATCGTGAGTTCTTCACTGTTCACAACTTTTTTGTGGTATTAATATTTAATCGCTAGTGCGGAAAGCTCGTATGCAAGCAACGGAAATTGCTCGGGAAAGAGACACACTTAATCTTAAGGTAGAAACACTACGCAACGAGCTAGAGCAGGCAAAACGGGAAGTGGCAACAGTGCGGAAATCAATAGTTGAAGAGAAGCAATCATTAGAGCAACGACTAGACGAAGAACGCAAAGCTAAGGAACGGGCTCGTCAACAACTTGATTCTCGGATGGATGAGGTGCAACGGCGGAAATCGAAATTTGCTTGTCTATGATCCATTTCTAATTTCTATTCATTCACTCATGGACGTCGTTGGTTCGCTGAATGCGGCTGGAACTCTTCATATTCATGGGTGCTGAATTGTTCCGTTCCTTTCCTTTGTATAACTATATCTGCCATACATTCGCTACTTGTAGATACCCACGATTACATATCTCCTGTTTGTTTGACTTGCATTCTTTTTCTTTTTCTTTCCTTAATTATTTCTGGTCCTACTGCGTATGTCGACGGGTTTGTATATATCACGCTTATATGGCTACACCTCTATGCAATTAATCGCTCCAAGCAGAATTAGAAATTAAGCGCCCTTTGGTCACGATCATTTCCATTTTAAGAAGGTTCCCCGGATCTAGAATTGATCTGATTCACTGTGTTTAACCTAGATACAGCCTTGATATACCTCCTTCTTCAGCAAGCAGCCTCAATGGCAGCACCAATGACACTTCCGTCGTTTTCACTAGAAGGAAAGGTAAAGTCACAGCATATTTGGTTTCAGCTCTCATTGGTGAATATCTTGAAGGTTTGCATGGTCACAGGTGCGGCGAGAGGGCTCGGATTCGAGTTCTGTAGGGCTTTCATTCAGTCGTAAGATCCACATACACTCCATCTATCTAATGTTTTGGAAGATGACAGGTTCAACAGGGGTTGCACATCGGTTATCGTCTTGGATTTAAAGGAATCTGAAACACAAGCTGCTCTCCATGAACTCGCTGAGTTTGCAATCAGTAAATCCACCCGCTTTACCCTGTGTGAACAGGATGCTCATAGAAAGTCAGGAAAATGCAACCTAAATGAAAGGGATGTTAGGTTCACAGCTATCGCTTGTGATATTTCGTCGGAGGCATCAGTTATCAGGGCCTACACTACTATCATGGAGAAATATGGAAGGCTCGATGTGGTTGTGGCTTCTGCTGGCATTGTAGAAAACTACTCTGCTCTTGAGTAAGTATCGGCCTCATATTTTCACCAATGGTATACAAGGTTTTATAATTATTGAAGGTATCCGGCAGATCGAGCCAAGCGGCTGTTCGATGTCAATGTACACGGTGTATTTTACACAGCCCGCGAGGCCGCTCGAAATATGATCCCCAACGGTGGAGGTTCCATTATTCTCGTTTCAAGCATGAGTGCAAATGTAAGTAAACCTTAACATAGTTATTGCCCCTGCTTCCAACTTCGTCAGATCGTGAATATTCCCCAGGTACACATGAATAACTTTGAAAATAACTCGTCGTTGACGGTGGGAGTTTATAGCCCCAAGTGCCTTATAACGCATCGAAGGCAGCGGTAAAACATATGGCAGCAAGTCTGGCTGTGGAATGGGCAAAACAAGGAGTTCGAGTAAATGCTTTAAGGTAGATATGACAGGAAGGTCACCAGTTGAGCCTGACCGATTTGCCACAGTCCAGGCTATATGCTCACGAAGCTAACCAAGTCCATTCTGGAGAACAACGTTGAACTCAAGGTTTGGAAGTTTGATTCATTCTAATGCCGCCGACTCGGAGGATTGCTTAGTGAATCTGCAGGATACTTGGGAAAAGTTGACTCCTATGGGACGGGTAAGTAGTTTGTTTCCAGAAAAATAGACCTGTTGAAATCATGACTATAGATGGGGGACCCGGAAGACCTAGCAGTTCGTCATCTATCCTTCTCCTCCAAGTTGATTTTTGGCCGACCCAAAATTAGGGTGCAATAGTATTTCTAGCGAGCGATGCTTCTAAATTCATGACCGGTTCTGAAATCCGGGTGGATGGGGGATACTGTGCGATTTGAAGACCAAAATTTATCTAAATTAGCCTGGCTGTGCTTTCCCCCTAACATTGAATTGTATGCATTACGTCACATAGTCCATCTTTCTTTCCATGTCCACCATGTCTGGTGCCAGGCAGTCCCAGACCCAGGCAATGACCTACGATTTCACGAAGAGGAAGAGATGGGCTGATATCCTTCTTACCGGACTGGTGGACAATATTCCCTTTATTCTGTCAGTTGCAGGAAAAATCCTTTACTGCGGCAATGCTGTCACTGAACTCCTCGGATGGAGGGACGTTGAGCTCCTCGATATTAACTTTATACAATTGCTTGACCGTGCGTTTTTTGTGTTGGAAGGATTTATCTGTGATTATGACCATAGTTTTTTTGTTCGGTGTGCACTAGCCACCGACCAAGCACGTTTTTTGTTCGCATTCAACCAGTCTTTGCAGACCAGTGCCGAGTTTAACATACTCATTCGGATGAGGCACAGTGAGCTGCCGTCCTCTCTTGATAACCCGTTGGAACAGAAATATATTCTGTTCGATATGAAGTGCTATCCACATGTTACGAGTGTGGACAATGCCGTTCAGACGCGGTGCTTTTTCGCTATGGCCGTTCCATATCCCAGTCGGAACACTGCAATGTAGGTTTCTATCACCGTTGAATATTTTCCCGAATAACAATTCTGATAGGATTGATACTATCTTAGACCTTAAAGCAGAAAATTACCGCCTACAACACTTGGTTGCCGAATCTCGGGCCTCTCTGGCTCCTGATGGTCTTATACCGAAGCAGAATCCATCCACCGCAGGAAGTTCAATCTATGCAACATCCTCTTTGCATTCCCAGAACCTTGGGTCCACTAGAACAACCTGGGGTGAACCCTCTGGGCCTTACATCGTGTCGTCTACCGGGCATGAAGCGGTAGGAATGACTGAATGTTCTATTACTGCGTACAAATCTGGATCTGGACGGCTCGGGGACCTGACTGAAGAAGGCTCAAAGAAAAAGAAGGTGAGTTTGGGTTTTCTTGTGAAATAATGGTCCTCGTGTCTTATACAATTCCTTCTCATTACTTAGCCGAAGCGGACACACAGCTTTGAACAATACGTGTGTGTCACCTGTGGTAAAACGGATTCTCCTGAATGGCGGAAGGTAAATTCATTTTCTGTAATAGAGTTCAACTTGGCGGCCCTTCTCATGCCTCGTTGTAAAAGGGTCCTGCTGGGCCGAAAACGCTCTGCAATGCTTGCGGATTGCGCTGGGCCAAACAAATGAGGAAGATAGATGAGCCAACAGATGTAATTGCTCCAGTCAACGGCGGAGATTAGGCATGGACGAGGTATGAGAATGCATTTCTTGGATTTTTCTCACTTGCATTATACATTAGAGGTTATGAGGGGACTTTGAGACACGGATAGATAGCCTCCTTCTCGCCTCCTGATTCTTGTCATACATAATTCTCTTCAATCTGTATACACGTACACGATGGTTTTGTAGCAATAAAAATACTTTTGAATGAATGTATCCTTTTTGGAACACCAAAGCCGATCACGATTGATTATGTTTTGAACAAATAAACCGACACTTATTTGTACTATTTGGAATACTTTTCACCACAAAACCGCAGTAGTTGACTGCTAGTCCTCTGCTTAACGAATTATCTATGATGCCAGACACCTACACACTTGCCCAAACTCCTGTTACGTGTCATGCATTTAATGCAAACCGTGCTCGTTGAGTAAGCTTACCTGCAAAATATTAGTCATTGAATTTGTTTTTCCAGAGCTTGCCGTCAGCTTCAATAATCACGAAGCACAGATCTTGGAACGTCAGGGTTCTGAATGGGTCCCTTCTGTCACTCTTTCAGAGGTAAGCTTTCGATTATCTCCCTGTTACCCAGAGTGAAATTCAAATCCATTCAATAAATCTCTGTTTCAGCACGACAAATTGATCACTTCGATTGACTGGGCGCCCAAGTCAAACCGCATAGTCACCTGTTCTCAGGATAGGAATGCTTACGTCTGGCAGGAGCAACCTGATCCAGAAACCGGGAAGCTTGTCTGGAAGCCTACTTTGGTATTGCTCAGGATCAATAGAGCAGCCACCCACGTCAGATGGAGTCCCAAAGAAGACAAGTTTGCGGTTGCGAGTGGTGCAAGGTCGGTGCATGGTCCTCCAACACTAGTTCCTTTGCCAATGGCCATTAATATCATCGTTTCTTAAGGGCTATCGCTATCTGTTCCTTTGATCCTGAGAACAATTGGTGGGTTTCGAAGCACCTTAAGAAACCCATCCGATCAACTGTCCTCTGTGTGGATTGGCACTCTAACAATGTTCTGCTCGCTGCTGGGAGCGCGGATATGAAAGCTCGCGTGTTCTCTGCCTATATTAAGGAAGTAGATGAGAAGCCTGCTCCGACCGTTTGGGGTTCGAAGCTGCCGTTTAACACTATCTGTGGCGAATATGCCAGTCCTGCTGGTGGATGGGTTCACGCCGTTGGTTTCTCTCCATCAGGTGATGTCCTCGCATTTGCGAGTAAGTGGATCCTCATGGGAGTTTTTCATTTTAAGCTAATCATTTGGGGGGGAAACTGCAGGTCACGATAGCACTATCAACATTGTCTACGCTGGAGGACCAGCCATCCACAGCATCAGGATGCAATCTCTTCCCCTGGTCACGTTGACCTGGACATCTGATGACACGATCATTGCAGCTGGACACGATTGCCGACCCCTTGTCTTCTCTGGTTCTCAAGCAGGATGGCAAGAAGCTGGCACCTTGGACAACGCGACGGCCCTTAAATCAGCCGATTCTCGCTTAGGAGGTGCAAGTCCTGTTGGACGTCTCAAGACAGGAGCTTTCGCAACGTTCCGAGACGCCGATAGTCGGGGGCACAGCAGTTCTTCTGTGATGGACACAAAGATGAACACGATTCATCAGAACACAATTACGTCTGTCAGACCTTACGAGTACAGAGGTGGGAATGTGACTAAGGTTAGCACGACTGGTGTGGATGGGGCCCTGGTAATTTGGGACGTGAATGCCGTTACAGCGCTGACCAGTCGTCTGGGCAGTACACATTTGAGGTGATTGCAATGATGATGAGGATAGATGAGAGTAATTGTAATTATGTCCGTATGATAGTGGTGTCATTTGGATCGCTGTAAATAACGCTCTGCATTGCAAGTTCCGGCTGTTCATTGATGACTCCCCAGACGGAAGCCTTGAACTGGATGATAGTAAGGAGATCAGTTGGTGATTGAAAAGAACAGAAAGATACCAAAGTCAAGACAAGCCCCATTTTCTTCTCAAGGGTTCGCAGTTTAGCCAACATAACCTTATCAGGCTCTTCGCTTAGAAGACGTGTCTTTTGTGTTAGCTATTTGCTGGGCGATTAGACGCGGATGATGGGTTAGGAGATTGATATACCATCCTAAGATGCTGAGCAAGCTTTGCATATTCCCAAAGCACTGCTGCCTCTAGTTGAGAAAGGCCTGGATGGCCTTGATACGGATTAACCGAGAATATATGGTCTGGGGCAGACATGGATTGGAGTTGAATTCCCACGAAGAAGTCGGGGTTGTATCAGGTAATTTCCTTTTGAGGAAGGTCTACGCTTCAGCGCCGCATGTGCGTAGTCGGAGATGGTTGATGGCCGGGTGCCGAAGATCTTGAGGAATGATCTGATTGGATCAGTTGATAAGACAATAAGAGAACAAAAATAGGAAGTAGAAAACAATAACGGACCAAGAAACTGGTTCAAATTTTCCGAATATATACGAGCACTGCTACACAATAATTTGCTCAAAAGTTAAATACCCCTCGGTTTCCTTTACTTTTGTCCTTCCACTCCTGCCGCGGGTCTGGCCAATTTTTGATCCCCCCTCATATTCAGACATTGGCTCCAGCTAGCCGTATATCCGACCTCCCAAATGCCTTCTTTTCTGCCGAGACAATTCCCCCCAACTTCATTGAGTGCTGTCCCAATCGAATACATCGTCAAGCAGTTGCACAGCCTCGCAGATAACTACTGGGATAAACCAGAGACGGCCGACTGTACAATTAGTGAGCATCACTCTTGCCTTGAATCTCTTTCCTTGTCTTATCGTCTATAGTCGTTCCCTTTCCTCATGCACAAGGACTACCAGAACTTCCTGCGTTTTCAGAGACTTCTATCATACAACCTACTTTCCAATTCGCCACCGCCTACGAGCAAACAAATCTAGGGAAAAGATCAACCCAGCCCCCTTTGAATGCTGTTCCTCGCATCTCCTTGCCGGTATGCCAACTCATCCTCCGTTTCCGTCCACAATCACTCACCTTCACCACAGCTTCACGTTGACTACCTTGCGGCCCATTCCAGTTACCTGCGGGGTCTCTTCAGTGGCGCTCTGCCTCTGGACTTGATGTACTCGGCAGAGCCTCCCACTTCCAATGGCTCCGTTCCCGCAGATCGTCTTCCTCGTCTCATGCCCTGCTCTCCTGATCATCCAATCCTCTTCCTTCCCGTCCCAGATCCAACTTCATTCCATCTTCTCGTTCATTGGATGTATTTCGGAGATTTTACCTATATACAAGAGTGTCTTCACCAAGGTTCCATTCAATGGGAGGGAATCGCTCGCAACGTAGAGTACCTCGGATTGGATGCAGACATCAAAATCTTCCTTGGTAATTGGTATTACGCATGGCTTAACCCAGATCGTCAAGGTCAGGAGTGCGCCGATGGCAACGACTCCGACACCATTTTCTCCGACTCGGACTCTGAAGACAGTTGCTCAACTGCCTCTGACCTTGACGATCCCATCGACGACGCTATGGATGGAGAAAAAGCCGACGCAAGGGCATCAATCCAGGAATCCCTTCCTACTGTCGAGGCTTAACTTTATCTCGCCCTCCTTCGCGAGCATGGGTGGATGAAATAAACATCTTCCTCAACTTCTTCCTCTTTCTTCCCTGAACTTCTCCGTTTCCTTTCGAACGTTCGACTTCCTTCTTTGAATATGTTATTTTCCTCCTGAATTTTTCCCTTTTTTTTTCTAAACCAGGAGTATATATCAGTCACGTTCGTTTTTTACGCCTTGAGCTTCTCCTTTTGCAGAGCGAACTTGATCCCCTGGTCCATATTTTATGCTTCTTTTATTCATTTTTTGCCAGGAGACAAAAAGGCGTCTGACTTCCACTCGTTTATTCTCCCTTCGGTTTTTACTTCATGATTACCTCTACCCATAAACTTTCAAATGAGTGCCTCGGGAGATTTGGGTTCAGTAGGTAATACTTCGTGTAATCGTCATAAATTTGATTATTTTCCAAGTTAAAAATGTGTAGTACCACAGGTTTTCTTTTTAGATTGATTATGGGCGATAGGCTTTGAAAGGAAATGTCAAAGACTTCCCTCCTTATGCGTAACACAGAGATGATCATTAAAAAAAACTTTTCCAGGAAAACAATTAGACTGTACTTCTATTGGGCGCTCGTTATTGTCTTCTGGTAGCGATGACTCCCACAACTGTTGACATCTATCTATCATGCTCGGGACCATAACCATTAACTTGCCGTCGCGAGGTGCCTTGCTTTTTACAATCCTTACGAGCGTGGCTAACTTGAGAGAAAATACATTTGGACCCGGTTTTTGGGGTCAAATACTTGGCAACGATTATAATCCCAAACGGCGGGTAAAGAGGCCCCTGAAGGCAGGATCTGCATTTTTGTTTTATTATCCTGTCCACAAAAAATGGAAATCCGAATCACTCGCGATCATATTTCCCGAATTGTGCCGCATCATAGCTGTTGGGATCATAGCCACCCGAAGTGAAAGTCGAGAAAAACAAAAAAGGCGTGAGTACAATACATACAAATATGGTTATCAGTCCTCCCGCCTCTGTGCAAGGAGTTAATTGAAATGGTGTGTTTCGGACCTTTAGAATTGTCACCACACAAATAAGGGGGGTAGTGGCTGGTCCAGGTGTCGGAACTGCATTGCATTGGGTCGGTCCATGGTCCTTCAATTTGGCAGCAAGCAGAGCCCTGATGTTGCGACAGCCGATTTCCTGGGAAGAAAAGGACTTCAGAAACTTGGCCCTGTAAAGACGACAAAGCGACATCCGTCTGTGGAAGGTCAGCTATACATTGTTTGGGCGCGAAATGGTAATAAGTTACTTTACACATCATTGTTGCTTGGGAAATTCTGTCGCAGAGGTGATTAGAGATTTCAATAATGAATGTCGAATTAGGCATGGCTTTGGGTTGTGATTCCTGAAGACTGAATGCGTGTGTTGGCAACCATTGATGAAGCAGAAGTCCAAACCTTCGGAATGACATTCCACCACGACCCCACACGAATAATTCATTCCGATCAAATTGCCCCAGTCCGAGTTTCCCAGAGAAGAGAAGTCAAATATTCCCAGTGTGGGTCGACAGACCAAATAAACTGATGACAGTTGATCAGAAGCTGGATGCGTGCATTGAAAGGCGAAACTGATCGTGTCGCTGGGAATAGTATCTCGTCCTGCTCTTAAAGGAATAGATGGTTTGCTCGTCTGACTATGGGCTTGAGAAAGAAATCGCATCATTGAGGAGTTGCTAGCCATTGGCTGGGTACCATGAAGATACTTTGAGAGCAACGCTCGTCCCAGCTTCTGAATTTGGTTAGCTTTAACTGCCTAGGGAGCTTAACAAAGCGGTATAGCTCCTTTGGTTAGCCAACCGCCAAGTGAGATTTACAGGCCATTTCATAGACGAGCTTCTCGGGCTTGGAAATGGCAAAGCTAGGCTGGATGTTGAACAAACCGAGATATTTTCGTCTCCCTGACTCGGAGCTTGGGGTGGTTATCCTCGTCGTGTCCAACTGGATTCCACGCTTTTATAGTATTGGTATCTGTGCCACGTTCTCTTGGACCTTAGAATAACTTTCAGAAAGTGACGAGAAATTGAAGCGATTTCGTACCGATTTTGACTGCAATTGTTCCGTAGCTTTTCAAGAAGTGCCACGGGACCGTTCGTTAGTAGAGGCATTGCGTTAAGTTTCGAATCGCAACAGATGGGACTTGGAGTGGACGTGTTGTATAGGAAATGCCGAACTTATGTAGTCAGATGTTACAGCATTTTTCAAAGGCAGGTGGGTTAGCAATTGTAATCTGTTGATTCCTGCAGCCAACTCAAACAGCTGAATACGCAGCGAAATCGCAATTGGTCCTTAATACAGTGCGATTTCGTTTTGGCAGAATTTAGCAGCTGGAGCCGTGAAGACTGGGCTTCCTTGTAGACCGTTGGTCACCAGTCATCTACCATAGAGTTTGCAAAAGCCAAAGATGGGATGATGTACTTATTTAAGGGATATGTGCGCATGCCTTGTTTGGTACATCAGTTTCGTGGGCAGAGTTAATTATAATTTTGGATACTCTGCTTCGCTCCATTTGCAATGCTTGATGTTCTGCAAACCGAACCGAGTTCCTGGAAATACTTATCTGAGGGTGGTGCGACAATTGTGTTTTCGTACAAGGGTCCTCCACATTCTGATTTCGATGGCACGGTTTTGCGGCTTAGAAAGGCCCCACTTGTGCTTGACATAAGAAATAAGGCCACGGCTGTTCCTTTGCATGACCAGGAGTCCGACGATCCAACAATAGAGTTTCAGACGAAGTGTATGCAAAGGCTAATACCCTCTGAACACCTTCCGAGATTGGAGTCCATAAGATTGAACCATGCCTGGCTTGAAGAGTTGGCTACACTACAAAATGGTGTTCGACCTGAGGCAAGGCGGCAGAAAGATCAGATAGATCTGAATAAAATGAAGGGTGTATTGGCCACTGATCTAGTAGGTGGTGATTGGTTAGCTGTCGAAATCAAAGTAGGTTTTTTCTGAACATTGCCGTTGCTAGATTCGATCTGAATTTCTGTCTACAACTATAGCCAAAGTGGGCATTCTTACCTTCACCGGTCCACCTCTCTGAGGAAACGAGAGCTACAAAATTGCAGACTTGTCGCTTTTGCATGCACTCTTACTTCAGGGGACATCAAGCAATGTCAGACTATTGTCCTCTGGACTTGTACTCAGGAAATGAAAATAGAGTCCTCAAGGCAATTCATTATTTATGGGACGGCTGGATAGCAAGTGATGGAGCAGCCAATAATCTGAAGATTTTTGCTGCCGGCAAGTTTGTTCGTCCATCCGAGGTTCGTTTTCATGCGCCTTCCACTACCTTGGGTAACAAACTTACTCGGACATGTCAGGCTAAGAGTTTGCTAGCTGACAGCCATGGCAATGATAGAAATCTAGGCGAGATTGGAGATGCTTTTACAACCGCATTATCGTGGCCATTGCTTCGAACTCCGGTTCTTCGAATAATTGCACACCTACAGCGTAGCCTCGACGTCCTTGATATCGAGGGTCTGTCGAAATTGTGGAGGGAAGCCGAAAAAGTAGCCTTCAAACAAGGTGGGGCAGATGCATCCCTGCCATTCACCCCATTAGGCGGTAAATCACCTTTCATTCAAGTGCCTGACCCAAACATTTCGGAATGGGACAACTTCCTTAACTTGTATCTTTCAGCGGAGAAAGATGAAAAGAACCACACTCAACCATCACTCAAGGACCTGCGTTACTACGTCCTCGCCCTTCTCCTCTCTGCAACATTCAAGGACTGCAGTATTATCGTCAAACTGAAGTTCCTTCAACCCGAAGTATCGCAAAATGACGAGATCAAACCTGAAACTGTGACAGTCATCGATCTTGACCCGAAAGGTTTAGATAAACTTAAG
Source organism: Inosperma sp. D86 (assembly GCA_026262225.1). NCBI lineage: Eukaryota > Fungi > Basidiomycota > Agaricomycetes > Agaricales > Inocybaceae > Inosperma > Inosperma sp. D86. Next base: position 78,871 of record JAIUJM010000002.1, read on the forward strand.
GGTTGGGAAGAATTGGACTGGGAGATTGTCAATGCATATTCACCAGAGCAGAAGAAAGTTTGCATCGACGAGCGGCGATAAGTTAGGCTCGGGAGATGCCTCAGTGTAGACCCTGAGAACCTTATTATAGCTTCGATCAATTACCGGACCATGCAATGTAGTTCTGCCATCCTCACTGTCTTTTTCACCTCCAACATATGTCAACATTTCAAGTATTACAGCTCATACGAGCAACAAGACACACTTGTCTTTCCAGGAGTATTGCTCTACCAAACTCGTTCGGGAGTCTGCGTCGATATGCCTCGTTCTACAATGCCGATGTTGCTGGCCTCACAGAAGAGGAAGCTGAAGTGATGTCTCTAAGCCATGACTACCGTAACTGTAGCCTAACAATTGCTAAATCTCTGTAGTTCCGAAACGCGGTATCTGACTTCGCAGAGAAAGAGGTTGCCCCGCGAGCTTCAGAGGTGGACAGGACAAATACTTTCCCGTCGGTATGGTTATTCTAAGCGACTCAAAGTTTTCTGTGAACTGGCTCTTGGCCTTAGGATCTTTGGGAGAAGTTTGGTTCAATGGGCCTTCTTGGAATAACCGTATCCTCAAAGTATGGCGGGCTTGAACAAGGGTATCTGCATCACACTCTCGCAATGGAAGCGTTGTCGGCTGCATCTGGATCTGTAGCACTCTCATATGGTGCTCACTCCAATCTTTGCGTTAATCAGATTTATAGGCATGGAACAGCAGAACAGAAAGAGAAGTATTTACCTGACTTGGTGTCTGGTAAAAAGGTGGGAAGCTTAGCCATGAGTGAAGCAGGCAGTGGAAGTGATGTCGTCAGTATGCGCCTGAAAGCGGAGGAGGTTGACGGAGGTTGGCTGTTGAATGGGACTAAGTTTTGGTGGGTTTATTTATTCCTGTCGACGGCAAATTTATTAACTTTTCAAGGTAATTAGGATTACCAACGGTCCGGTTGCATCAACGCTAGTACTATATGCCAAAACCGACCCAGAAAAAGGGTCCAAAGGCATTACCGCCTTCGTTATCGAGCGTGGATTTGAGGGTTTTTCGACAAGCCCGAAATTGGATAAGCTAGGAATGAGGGGAAGTGACACATGCGAGCTTGTTTTTGAGAACTGCAGGGTGCCACATGGTATGGAGCTGTCTACAATGGGATACTTCTTCGAACTCACGGGTTTCGTAGATAATGTTTTAGGTCAAGTGAACAAAGGGGCGGCTGTGCTTATGTCCGGCTTAGATTTGGAACGACTTGTTTTGAGTGGAGGCCCATTGGGGTTCGTTGTGACTGTCTTACAGTGTGGGTAAAACTGACGTTATCCTGAAGAATAACGCAAGCAGCTTTCGACTACGCCGTTGAATATATTCACGACAGAAAGCAATTTGGACAGCCTATCGGCACTTTCCAGCTGATGCAAGGTGAAGTAGATCGATTTCATGCCCGTGTGTACAGGAACTCAATCTCATTTTCACATCCCCGTAGCTAAGATCGCCGACATGTACACGAAGTTGAATGCTAGTCGGTCATATGTTTATGCGGTGGCAAGAGCTTGTGACCGGGGAAAGATCAGTCGAAGGGTATGTATTTCTTAGGTCCTAGAGAACCACGAACCCCGATCAAAAGAAATGGACTTTTGATTGGTGACTTATCTAACTCCTTTTTTGTAGGATTGCGCGGGTGCGATTCTATATTCGACAGAAAAAGCCGTTGAAGTTGCACTGGAAGCAATGCAGTGCCTGGGAGGTAATGGCTACATCAATGGTCGGTCTTATCCCTAATTTGGTGTATGGATGACAAATTTTTCTTTGCTTTCCTAGATTATCCAACAGGTCGTTTCTTGCGGGACGCAAGACTCTATACTGTCGGGGCCGGAACACAGGAAATTAGACGCATGCTCATTGGCCGAGAGTTCAATCAACAATTGCTGAGATAACCAGTGGATCCTGGGCAATTTTCGATACCTCGTCCTGGCAATGTGTAGATAATCTGTAAAGTCCAAACTCCAGTTCCCTTGCATGCCTTTGTACTCATAACAGTGTGTAGAATGTACTGTATTTGAAATGACATAACTGTTGGAGTTCGCCGACATCTGACTCCTCAAGGAACATATTTTACCGCAGAGAAAGTCCCGCGGAGTATATCATGACATGACGCTCAACCGGGAATTTCCAACAGGAATTCGGGTGCCCGATCTTTGTCTTTGCTTTCCCGAGAAACGAAGAATTGGTGGCCACCCACGTTACAACCATGAAGTTTATCATGTTTTCCCCATTTATACAGGAGCAGAACTAACTGACGCGTATTTGAACTGACCATTCGTCCCGGTTTCAACAGAAATTTATGTCAGCCCCCACTTGCCTTCTTAATCTTTCCCAAGTTGTATCATTGCCCTTCGCTATGGATTATCAAGAAGCCGCTGTCGACCATGGGTTAGCATTCCCAATTGCGACTGGTAACAGTCACCTTTCACTTTATGTGCAGAGCGTACTATCATCTGATGCGTCTCCCGGTGCACAAAGTTGGAAGAGTGACGTCTCTCAACGGAAAAACAGCAGGTCATCCTCGCTGTATACCGTTCCTTCTACTGGTTCGAATGTGGAATTTCCTACAACACCACCTTCCAATTCTTCTCTTAGGCTTCCACAAGCACTGGCTGTGCCAGCCATCCGACACCGCACGGCCCAGGCATGCGATAAATGCCGAGAGCGGAAAACGAAGGTAAGCCTTCTTGTAGTTGATTTCTAATTTTAATCTGACTGTCCTCTAAATGTAGTGTTCTGGTCACCCAATCTGTATTCGTTGCAGTAATCGTGGCCTCCAATGTAAATACTCTATGCGCGAAACACGAATACGTGGAGCTGTCAAAACGGGGTCCTCCACGAGCACTGACGGTCAACCATACCGACACGATAGCCAAGAAGAAAATGTCCGTGATTATGGCCTTCCGACACCCGCCTATCATTCACGACTGGGTTACTCACAGACGACCGCATTCGCTCGCCCTCCTGAGAATTCTACTCCGCTGGAACTCTCTCGTCCTGTGTACACCACTTCTCCTGTCGGAAGTAAGCCCCATTATATTGAAGAGGAGTTCCATTGGCAGCCTTGTAACGACCATTCGTCAAAACCGGTCGCATTTCGCTTTGAGTCGCTACAGGACGCCATCAGCGTCCCTGGTCCCCAGAAGCCTGTTTCTGTCAGTATACCGTTTCCTGAGCGGCTGGACGAATTTCAAAGCCATCTTCATGCCCAAACCACCCTCGCGTGTCCAACCATTCCTAGTCCTTCCACGCTTCAAGAGTCCAGTATGGACGACCCAAAGTGAGAACCGCTTTCTAGTATCTACCCACCAGCAAAACTCAATGATGCTTCTTTCCAGCCCCAATCATCCTGTGTATGCGGATGATGCCATTTTTACCCTCGAAACTGGTCAGATACTACTCTCCCTCAGCGAGGTTTCGGCGTTGCGGCCATCGACACCATTTCCAGGTAGGAGACAACCAGTCCTTTCATATGATTCTGACAACTTTCTGAAGGGGATAATACATTTCTTGCTGACGCAGACTATTTTGCATCCTCTAGTTATCCTCGTGATTTGTCTGCTTTTCAAAAACTCGAAGGACGGTCTGCACATCCATTCATCACGAACAACCACTTGGACAGATTCGCGCTGAACGAACTTGCATTTTTCTGTTAGGCTGTTAATATCTTGATCACTTTGCTATCGAACCAAAATTTTCCAGAGGGTAGCGTATTATAATCATTAATAGGTATTAGTTACTTCTGTATAATTTCGTATTTAATCATCATGAGGGACAAGTGACGGAGGAAGCCGGGAGTGTGCGAACAAAATTCTACGTGTCGGAAATTCAAGTTTGTTGGACAATTTCTCTCCACCATATTTCCTCGTTGTTCGTCTCCACCATTATGCTCACCACCAGGGGTGCCGTTGCTCGCCTCTCGAAGAGGTCTTTTAACAGCGTAAAGCAGACCAACGCGTTCTTTTCCTCTGCTGTCGCTGTCCAGAGGCAAGCACTCCCAACCAACACACAGCAGCGCCGTGCCCTTCCCCGGGTTTCATCAGCTTCTCCTTCAGCTGGTTAGTGTAGCTTTCTCTTTTGCGCAATTTTAATCTTATTTCATTGGTTTGCTTTTTTTTATCTTTTTTTTTTTTGCAAAAGTTCGGACCTATGCAACCGAGTCCAAGGCTGGTTCTGTTGGTACAGTGAAAACTGTCATTGGTGCCGTCGTCGATGTCCAATTCGACTCGGATTCCCTCCCTCCTATTCTCAATGCTCTCGAGGTTCAGAATTTTACTGGTGGTCGCCTCGTCCTCGAAGTCGCGTCACATCTCGGCGAAAATTCGGTCCGCACAATTGCTATGGACGGTACTGAAGGTCTCGTTCGCGGTGCCAAAGTCATTGACACTGGTGCACCCATCATGGTTCCCGTCGGTACTGCTACCCTCGGTCGTATCATGAATGTCATTGGAGAGCCTATCGACGAACGTGGGCCAATCAAGGGTGTCAAGCTTTCCCCTATTCATGCTGAACCTCCTGCATTCACCGACCAAGCAACGACTGCTGAGGTCCTGGAGACTGGTATCAAAGTCGTCGATCTCCTTGCCCCATATGCTCGTGGTGGAAAGATTGGTCTTTTCGGAGGTGCTGGCGTCGGCAAAACTGTGTTGATTCAGGAACTCATCAACAATGTCGCCAAGGCCCATGGTGGTTTCTCCATTTTCTGCGGTTCGTCTTTCTTCTTTCTTTCAAGTTCGCCTTCTTGGCCTTATGGTGTATGCAGGCGTCGGTGAACGTACCCGTGAGGGTAACGATCTATACCACGAAATGATTGAAACTGGTGTTATTAACTTGGAAGGTGACTCTAAGGTCGCCCTCGTCTTCGGTCAGATGAATGAACCTCCTGGCGCCCGTGCTCGTGTTGCCCTCACTGGTCTAACCATTGCGGAGTACTTCCGTGATGAGGAAGGTCAGGATGTGTTGCTCTTCATCGACAACATTTTCCGCTTCACGCAGGCTGGTTCTGAGGTGTCCGCCCTTCTTGGTCGTATTCCCTCTGCTGTTGGTTATCAACCCACTCTCTCAACTGATATGGGTGGCATGTAAGGCCGTCTTCTCAAATTTTACATCGAACTAATAGCTGTTCAGGCAAGAACGTATCACGACCACGAAGAAGGGTTCTATCACTTCAGTGCAGGCTGTCTATGTGCCTGCTGATGACTTGACGGATCCTGCCCCAGCCACAACTTTCGCTCACTTGGATGCTACAACTGTGTTATCACGTGGTATTGCTGAACTCGGTATCTACCCAGCTGTTGACCCTCTTGATTCAAAATCACGTATGTTGGACCCCCGAATTGTAAGGAAAACCCTCTCAGCACTTGAACTTACTTGCTCATATCCAATGCTCAGGTCGGACAGGAGCACTACGAAGTTGCTACTGCTGTTCAAAAGATCCTCCAGGACTACAAGTCGCTACAGGATATCATTGCCATTCTTGGTATGGACGAATTGTCCGAAGAAGACAAGCTCACTGTACGCCTCTATTATTGCGTTACACTGTACTGGAGTGCTTATCTCCCTTAGGTCGAGCGTGCTCGTAAAATTCAACGTTTCATGTCACAACCTTTCCAAGTTGCCCAGGTCTTCACTGGATACGAAGGCAAGCTTGTGTCACTCAAGGATACCGTTCGTTCCTTTAAGGAGATCTTGTCGGGTGTTCATGATCACCTGCCCGAGTCGGCCTTTTACATGTCGGGCACAATTGAGGATGTCAAGGCAAAGGCTGAACAACTTGCAAAGGAGATGTCTTCGTAGATAGTGTCCTTGTTGTGTAGCCAAACCAAAAAAAATAATTACCTTTTAGAATTCCCCTTTTTTCTGCTTGTGGAAAGATTAAACGACATGTATGTGTTTACTAGTAAGCATCTGGAGGCAGCTTTGACGCAAAAAATAAAAATATCAGAACGACGCCAGCAGGATTCGAACCTGCGCCCTCAAAGAGGAACAGATTTCTAATCTGTCGCTGTAACCACTTAGCTATAGCGCCTTGCTATGGAGCAGGTGTTATGCATAGCTGTAGTGAGTTACATAAAGCAGCATACTTAGCTTAACCTTTTGCCTCATCATTTTGCTTCGAACAGCCATGCCCACTCTGGAGAGTGTCGAAGAATATCTTCGGTCTGCTGAAGAATACTTCTACGCATCGCTGCTTACAGTGACCTACAGTCTACCTGACGTTCACGAAGTTGTCAACCAGCTTTGGATCGACCTATCTAGATACGGACCAGGTCTGCCTTCGCTTCCAGACATCCACATCTCATCTATTGGAGTCCAAGCTCCTCCTCCTCCGCCTCCACCTCCTCCACCGACATCTTGGGTAACCCGATCAGCCGATTGGATTGACCGTCATCCTTGGAAAGCGACAGGTTTAGTTGTCGGGGTCGTTGGTGCTGGATTGCTTGTCGGATATGGAAGTCTGTTATCTAGGAGGAAGAGACACATACTTAAAAGCCAGAAGTTACACTCAGGAGAGCACCGCCAGGTTGTTGGTGAGCATCAGTTTCCATTAAACCTTGTTATATCTAATGTTCATGTTTTTGTGAAAACTCAAGTCATCCTTGGCGGTGATACACCTTACGGTCGTCCTGTCATCCAGGAGTTCGAAAGAAAGGGTTACATTGTTATTGTCAGTGTCTCCAATAGCGAGGCCGTAGACGCCATTGAGTCTCATTGCAAAGGATTCGTGAAGGCTCTTGTTCTCGATCCATTCCAGGTGCGTACTGGACCCTTTTTGGTACCTAATTCTAATACATATGCATAGCTTGCCACAATTACCCCTTTCTTGCGTTCACTTTCCGCGACACTCTCGCGAAACTTTCCAATTAAATCTGCTGGAGACCCTTATGTTTCTCCTTCCTCCATAACCTACATCCATTCTGTCATTTCCCTCCTCTCCCTTTCTGCCGCCGTCCCTAATATCTACGGCCCGTTGGAACACATATCTCTGCATGACACATACCTGCCTTATTTAACAGCAACACAAATCACCCCTCTCCAAGTCATTCAAGCACTTCTACCCCTGCTCCGAACAGGCTCAGCCCGTAGCAAAGACGTTGGCAAGAAGTCTATCATCGTTTGCTTGCCTGCTACCGATGCCCGGGTCGGTTTACCCTTTGCGTCGGTGCAAGCCATGAGCGCCGCTGGAACTCTGCGAGGCGTCGAAGTTCTTCGTCGAGAAATTAATATCTCCGCTTTGACAGAGAAAACAGATTCGATGCAAGACATCAAGGTTGTCGTCGTTGATGTTGGTACCTTCAATATACAACCAGCCGTCAAGTCTGTCTTCTCGGAAGGAATTTACAAGTCAATGGAAGACTGGACTGCATCTGAAAAGCTTGTCTATGGACCTGCTTTTGTTGCTGTTATGCGGGAGGAGCAGGCTTCTAGCACTGGTGGACTGAGGGAATGTGTCAAGTCAGTCTTCAGGAGTCACAAATACGGCGTACCCCGGAAGCCTACGAATTTGTCTGTTCTAGCGAACAGCCTTGTGGAGGTTGTTAGTGAAGGTCGATATGGCCCAAAATTTTTTGGCTATGATTTAGGTTTGGGACATCTTCGTTACTGGATTCGCCGTGACCGTTTTGCTGTTGGAGCGGGTGGTAAGTCATTTTCAGTCAAGTAGTGTATATCACGATGTTAATTGCTTGTCAGCGCGCACTTACAAATTGGCATCTTATCTTCCGTCGCTTCTCTTGGATGGGTTGTTGAGCTTGCCGCATTTCCTTATTTCCATCCGTAACCGCCTGCTTCCATTCCAGCCTTTCAGTAAGCCTCAGCCCGAACAACTCGAGACCAAGCCTGTAACGATGGATGATTCCAAACCCCATCAACCTAAGGAAGAGCATCATGATACCTCTTCCTCAGAAGTGGAGAACAACAGTTCTGATGCCGATGTTGAAAGCAATGCTGAAGAAATGGTTGATAGTAGTTGGGTTAGCTTGAAGGAGAAGCCTTCTGACGCTTGAATTAGGTCCTCTCTCTATCTGGATTGTATAAACTTTATTTTACCTCCTCTCTGAATGTCTCTTCCACCTCTCATCCACACGCCTCAAGTACAAAGTCCTACGTTAGATATACAAACATCTGTAAAATTAAATTCAAACTACGGCATATATTACTTAATTGTGGTCAACCACGATATGGGTAAGTTACGCTGCACATCGATGGTCCCATAAATATGAAAGGAATAATCTCTTGGGAATAGGGTTAAACCTTTGGATCGTTCCCAGGGCAGAGGATGCAAGGATGATGGAGAAAATCATGAGGCTCAAGCCAGGGAACCGCAGCGTCAACTCAACATCATATCCAAAGGTCTATCCTCACATAACGTTGGCTTCTCTTCCAGCCGCTATGGAGAGTGACTTAGAAGCCATTCGGGCCTTAATTCCAACCCGACAGACGCCTTTGTCGTGCAGATTTGCCGGTGTGGACATTGGCAACGCCTATTTTCGATCTGTGTACATCAGGATCGATCCGAATGTCGAGATACTGGACCTACATACACGAGTCCACGAGAATCTTGGAAAGGAACCCAGGACACCAGCATTTCCGCATCTTTCGCTTGTTTACGTAGCTGATGAAGACGCAGAGAAGGGAGAAAGAATGGCCTACTACGATCTGCTGAAAGAAAAGGGGATAATCGGGGGAGAGGTTGAGAGTGGGCATGCTAATGGTGTCAGTTTAAACTGTGGATTTGACGGGGAAGGCTGTTCGATGAATTCCATAGACGCATCAGAGGTTTGGGTTGTGAAATGTGAAGGTTCAGTAGAGGGATGGTCAGTACTAGCAAAGATCGATCTCCTCAACAAATAGATTTGTCTCGGAAAAGTGGACACGAAATATACATCGATATAGAATACAAAGAAGGAAGGATTGATTCACGACTTGTAAATGCTTTCCATCCGATACATATTGCCAGCGGTAACATCTATTTTAACATCCTCACCGTAAATCGTGTCCACAGTATACATGGATATGCGTGACTGGTCGTCATTTGCTTTGGCCTGCCCCTTCTTCTCAGGTGGCGTTGGAGCAGTTACAGGAGTGGCCACAGCAGAAGCACCTGCCTTGCTTGCGATGCCAGCGGCCTTCCCATCAGGAATTTTGAAGAACTCGCGAACCCCGTCTTTCTCGTCATCGTAGATGTAGTAACCCTTTCTCTCGAACTGAATGATATCTCCCTTCTTCAATTCAAGCACATTCGCGTCTGCGTGGGCTGATTCCCTAAACTCCGTAACAGGGGTGACAAAGTCCTTCATATCATCATTTTCTTCCAACTTCTTCTTGGTGATAAGATAGTCAAAATCGACGAGGCAAACGGATGCGAGGGAATGATCGCTTGTTGGTTGCGCCAGCCAGGTGATCTTTTTCTTCGTTCTGCGGAAATCTCCTTCGAGGTGTAAGTCCATGGTGAGGGACGTAATGTTCCCAGAGGCATCTTTCTCTTTTGCTCGGACGATTGCATTACCCCAGTCCATTAAGGTAATCTACAAGGAACGTTAGAACATCGTGGAAGAAGTCATGGCAATGTTACTGACCTCTTCATTATCATCAAATGAGGCCGCATCCTCCTGCTCAACGAGAATGTTGGACGAATAGACCGTTTTCTTTTCACCAACCTCGGCGTTCTTCTTGTGCTTCGGATTTAGTCTGATCTCCGAACCCGACGGCCCTCCATTTATGGTAACAGGTACCCTGTAATGTTGTCAGGTACCAATCAAGCACAAAGTTTCAAACGTACACTTTATCCTTTACTATTGCCCAATGACGAGGAGAGACGGGATCGATAATCTTTTTGTTGATCGTCCAGATGGTGTCCCATTCTAATGAAACCACGGCCTGCGAGGGTCCTTGCAGCAACATGAATTGCCGAAGAGCCTCAACAGTCATCCCTCGTCGTCGAATTCCTAGAAGCCAAGTTAGACGAGAAAATTGCAAGAAGAGATGGATTACCTCTCACTGTGGGGAATCTTGGGTCATTCCATCCCCCAACAAGTTTCTGGTCGACAAACCAATGCAGCTTTCGCTTTGAAAGAAGAGTATATACGAAATTTAGTCGGCTACGATTTTTTGGTGACTATTCAGGTAAGGACAGCACGAATAGAAACTGTACCTGTAATCCCAAATCTTAACTTTACGACATCCTGCAGCCTCAATCACCCAGAAATATTGAGCATTTCTATCCCGATACTCATTTGTTCTCAAAGCATGAGTGACACCTTCAATAGAATCTACGATTGGACAGGCAAAATCGTACGTTGGATAAATCTTCCACTTGTCACTGGGCAATGAACTGAGTTCAAACTAGAATCAGATGGCCAACAAAGCGTACCCTGTGCGGTGATGAGGAAGGGGATTGCATCTATATATGACTGGATCTCGAAGAGCCTTATTAGGATTGTCTACACTGATCTTGGCTCTGATACACCATCGTTGGCCTTCAGGTGTTCCGGCCTTCATCTCCTCGAAACGCTTTAAATTTTCCTCTGCACTGTCGTTTCTATGCTTCGAAGCAATGCCATTGAAACGTTCCTCGCGCATCTAGAAAGGTGAAAATAGGAGACAAGGCAGGAATATTGCTAAACCTACCTGCTGTTGTTCGGTATCATCAGCATAGGCGTTACCCTCCTTGATGAACTTGATAGCATACTCGTACAGTGTATCGAAATGATCTGAGGTGTGTGTAAGCACGTCGCCCTGGATATCTAACAACTTCAAATCCTCAAGGATGGTCTCCTCGAACTCAGACTGTGAGAGTAATTGAGCAACGGGAATGATATCAAGAAAAGTGATCGACTGACGCGTTCTTTCGTTGGATTTGTGTCATCGAAACGAACGATAAGTCTGCCATGATACATTTTCGCAAAGTATTCGTTTAAAATAGCGGCCTTGGTATGGCCTATGTGCAGATAACCGCTTGGCTCAGGTGGAAAACGCGTAACGACTTGACCATCAACGGCGTCTTCAAGACCCAGAGCAAAGCCTGCTGCCGTCTTGTTGGTACGCGCTTTGTTAGCTTTAGCACTGGCAATATCCGCCTGTAGAGTATGTGTTGACTTCAACGAGTCGAAAAAGGAAAACCATCGAAGGAGGTGCAGATGGGCATTGTTTTTGAGCAACCCGACAACCTTTGTGTTGCCTGACAAAGTTAATCAAGTCGAATGCCTGCAATCAAGGACACGATCCGACCTTTTATTGACCCCCAAAGTACCCAATCAGCTGCAGAAATAGCTTCGCCAACCAGAAATGTATGGAAAGCTAGGTAATCATCAAGCGTGTCTAGGGCAAATACAACTTCAGGCACATTAACGAGTGTGCGCAGAACTTTGGCTTGTTCGAAGTAGGCTGCTGACTAGGAATTGAAATGAGTGCAAATAGCGGAAATATGAAAACCAATACCTTTTCAGAGATGTCTAGAAGGGATGCCTCCTTTGCGATCGCATGCAGAATGGAGTCCTCGCCGTTGATCGTCGTGTCCGCAATGTTCAGAGAAATTTCAGTGGCTGCGTCATCGAACACGATTTCAGCTTTGCCAGAGTATGCAGCGATCCCCACTGCTGCATAGGGGAACGGTGTCTTCTTTGGAGGAACTGTGAGGAGTGCCATGACAAAAGTTTGAATGATCAGCAATCAGATAATTGCTTTAGAAGCTGACTCGAACCTTCACACCAAAAAGCTGATCACATGAAGCCACTAAATTTTATGGGTTATATAGATCCACAGCCTCTGTGTTTTCCTGTTTGCTCTCCTCCTCAAACTATCCTGCAGGATGCCTATGTTGTGAGTCTCCGTCCCAAATCTTTCAAATAATCACTAACCCATCCACCAGAGCTGACCCTTCCAAAAAGTACCGTCCGTACACTCCTCTGAACCTTCCAGATCGCCAATGGCCGTCGAAGACTCTTAGTAGAGTCCCCATCTGGCTCTCCACAGATTTGAGAGACGGAAATCAGGCTCTTGCTAATCCGATGACCATCGAACAAAAGACGACATTCTTTCGAATGTTAGTCAAGGTTGGTGTGAAGGAGATCGAGGTCGCATACCCTGCTGCAAGCGACACCGACTTCAATTTTGTGCGCGGACTCGTTGAGAACGGCGAAATTCCTGATGATGTTTGGATTCAGGTCTGCATGTTTTGTACTTATGCCAGCCTTAATTTTACATGGGTTTACCAGGTTTTGACTCCTGCTCGAGAGGACCTAATCCGGCGCACTGTTGATGCAGTTGCTGGTACAAAACATGCCATTATCCACATGTACAATGCCACATCTCCAACATTTCGAGATGTCGTCTTCCGAAATTCCAAACAGCAAACGATAGAATTAGCGGCACGCCACACAGAGCTCGTCAGGCAGCTCACAGAAGAATGCACGGCGAAGCACGGTACTATATTCAAGTACGAGTACAGCCCGGAAACCTTTACACAAACTGAGCCGGATTTCGCCGTCGAGATTTGTGAAGCGGTCAAAGCCGCCTGGGGGAAGGCGAATACAGGCGAGGATAGAATCATCTTCAATTTGCCGTCCACTGTGGAGATTGGCCCCCCAAATCATTACGCTGACCAGGTTCGTAAAAAGTGGCATATTCAAATGTCTTTTTAATGATATTTAAAGATTGAATATTTCTGCCGACATATTACTGAGAGGGAGAAGATCATTGTTAGCTTGCACCCTCATAATGATCGAGGTTAGTTATTCATTTCTCAAATTTCCAAGAAATTTTGATTTATCAGAATTTTCAAAGGTACGGGAATTGCTACTGCAGAAATGGGCATGCTGGGTGGAGGGGACCGGATTGAAGGCTGTTTCTTCGGAAATGGGGAACGAACTGGAAACGTAGACTTGGTCAACCTTGCTCTGAATTTCTACACGCAAGGCTTGAATCCTGGGCTGGATTTCAGTGATCTGCAGTCCATAATTGACACTGTGACCCTATGCAACGACCTCCCTATCCATCCTCGCCATCCATATGCAGGCGAACTTGTCTACACTGCTTTCTCTGGATCCCATCAGGACGCCATCAAAAAGGGATTTGAGGCCCAGCTAATTCGTCATAAGGAAGCTGCGGCTGAGGGGAAGGCTCAGTATTGGGATATGCCCTACTTACCCATTGACCCTGCCGATCTCGGACAGACATACGAGGCCATCATTCGTGTTAACTCGCAATCAGGCAAGGGGGGTATTGCCTACTTGGTCAAGCAACATCTGGGTCTCGATCTCCCTCGGAAGTTGCAAATCGCCTTTTATCAGGTTGTCCAGATGATATCAGACCGAGAGGCTCGCGAAATGACAGTGAACGATATCACTACCGCCTTCCGAACAACTTACTATTTTGGTGGATCGAAGTATCGAGGTCGTTTGGCTCTGAGGAGTTTCAAAATATCTACTGAGCCAGCCGAGGACCCTGGCTCTGATAGTGATGAGGTCAAGGACGAGCGCCGTCGTTTCGATGGAACCCTTTCAGTAGATGGAGTGTATCGGGTTATCCAAGGGGACGGTAACGGGCCTTTGTCGGCCTTGTTGGATGCTCTTCGAACCCATCTGAATATCGATCTCACAATTCGGGACTATACGGAACACTCCATTGGTGAGGGGAAGGAGGCTAAAGCTGCTTCATACCTCGAGCTTGTCCCTGCAGGAGATCGCAAATCAAACCAGTCATGGTGGGGAGTCGGTGTTGATTCCGATATTGCTGGTTCGGGGCTTCGTGCACTCCTCAGTGCGGCGAATGCTGCAATTGGAGATCGTCCTCTTCCTGAGCTGAAACTTACTGTCGGTTTCAACGCCCGCTCGGGTCCAGCGGATGTTGCAAGCTTGATTGTCAATGCCCTAGGACTGGAAATACCCCGACGTTTGCAGTCGGCATTCTTTGAAGTTGTTCAACGGGCTGCAAGAGATTTAAACGGAGAAATTTCCCATAATGGTGTATTGAACCTCTTCCAATCTACATATGGTTATTACCCGTCCGGAGGTCCCACTCTGAAGTTTTCCTTGGGAGACTTCAAATTGGAGCGAGCTGAGGGCCGTACCCGTCGATTTGTGGGCGATATCATTGTGAATGGTGAGAAAGAGGTATCTGTAACTGGTATTGGGAATGGTCCACTTTCTGCTACACTGGCAGCTTTGCGTGAGATTGTAGATGGCGATTTAACCATTCGCGAGTATTCCGAGCACTCGATTGGAGAGGGGACAGAGGTTTTGGCTGCGTGTTACGTGGAGCTTCTGTATGAGCTTCCTGGATCTAAGAAGACGCACGGTTGGGGGGTTGCTACTGACACAGATATTGCTGGGTCTGGTATCAGAGCGGTACTAACTGCTGCTAATAATCTTGGCGTTCTTATTAAGACTTAATACACAAATTCTATTGTATGTTTATCCAATATGTGTATGAAAATTACCAGTTCTCTTGATCAAGTGATTCAAATTTTTTATTCCCTAGAAACAAATTACTATAGCTGTATTCGTGCAATTTTGTCTGGGGTTTCCCTACATAGTGGTATTACTCGGCATATTGTGGAACAAAAGACAATGCCAAATGGTTACTTCCTACCAGTTAAACACCAACGTTCTGGTCTCTTGATGCTCCTGAACCATTGGATCTGAATAGTATGAATACAAAAGTTCCACTAGTCTACCGAGGTCGTGTTACACCAGAACGAAGAAATGGGGTTAAATACTATTGAATGAACTCGGAATATACTGACAGTTCACGTGTGCTTCGATCGCAAGAATTGGTTAGGACGCTTTTGGAAATTTCACACTGAAATGGAAATTGTGGCGCAGCCTGGCCCCTTTCCGATATAAACCACCAGAAAGACTCCTACACCTTTCAAAGAAATGGAATGTCAAAATATGTTCGGCCCTGGTGACAACCCCAATCGGGAATAGTATTAGCAGCACTTAAGTAGATGACTGTTAATAAGCGGACCCTCAAAACATTTTTGACAACTCCGTGGCCTGAACCAGACTGTCACCAACTAACGAGTCAGGAAGGATTTTTAGTGGTGTAGTATGTACAGTAGTATAAACCTAGTCATTCTGTCATTGGTGATCACGTGTTAGAATAACGCGCTCAAGTGTTAAATTCCTTTTTTCGTCGAGTCTCAGATCTCAGACCTGGTGAATGGTTATCAGTATTTCTGCTCACAACGGGTGCAATGTCGATATCCACGTCCTCAAACAAAAGACGGCCAAAAATGGGACCCTCGCTTTCAACCTCTGCAGGTCCTTCAGCTTCCCAACCGTTCCTTGACTTGTTAAACCCCATGCGAAGCACGTATCGTGGGTACACTCCGGCCAACCAATCTGTTGTCGAGGAAGAGGGAGATAATGTCGCAGCTACAGACGAGATTGACTTGGAGGCGGGTACAAGCAAATTTCACAGCGCACATGGTGTGACGCGGATGTCCCCAAAGGCACAGGGCAAGCGACGTGTTTCCTGGGATGCAGAAGCCTCAGAGATGGCGACATTGCATCCGAATATACAAAAAGAGGATAAGATTCATGAACAGGAGTCATCAGACGACGAGGTACCAGCAAGTTTCAAGGTTCAAACGACCCTACATCATCGTCCGTCGCCAACATTTACAGAAGAAACTAGACGGCATGATTCTGGAAGAGGACAAGCTTTATACTCGACATCTGGAAGACACCTTCCTCCCAGATTACCGACGGTAGTGGACAAACCACCTCCATCTGTGTTTTCGCCATCGGATGATCAGAGATCCTCTGTACTAGATTCTCCATTACCTCGACACCCACGAACTGCTATGCGGGGCCTAGATGACTATGAAAAGGCATTATGGAATTGGGTTAATGTCTATAACCTCGATGCATTCCTACAAGAAGTATATTATTATTATGAAGGAAATGGGATATATAGCATTGCTCTCGCTCGCGGCCTCAATTTATTGTACGTCACTTCAACTTTTGACTGTTCTTCTCACCTAACCTAGTTTAGGACGGTCGGGTTTGTAATAGGGTTTTCAACTTTCTTGCTGGGCTGCATCGACTACACCAGTCTTCGTCATGAAAAGCATTCGAAACTATCGACCGTCATCGTTCCTCAGTGTGTCTCTCGGTGAGTCTGAGATTTGAAACAAGTGGGAAATTGATACCAATTCTTATATGCAGATTCTCTGGATTCACCCTTCTTTTTTTCCTATTGTTCACTGCGTTTTATATCTGGCAAATAATATCTTTTGTTCTGAGTATCAGAAGGCTGTTCGACATGTACAACTTCTATACTCACCTATTGAAGATCCCTGATGTGAGTGATCCTCAGTCAAGAGTATATCTTTCAATGCTAATACTTTCCTAGTCCGACATCCAAACAATCTCTTGGTCTGAGGTTGTTCGGAGAATTGGTGCCATTAGAGAAGAAAATCCGCTCACTGCCTTGTCGTCGAAGAAAACAAGAAGTGTTGACGATACGTCAACTGCGAAGCTCGATGCCCACGATATTGCAAACAGGATCATGCGGCAAGAGAACTATCTCATTGCTCTCTTTAACAAGGAATTATTGGATCTTCGAGCACCATTACCTCCTTTCCTAAAATCGTTCATGGTTCAAGACGAAGGCAAGGGCAAGATGTTGACTCAGGCGCTGGAATGGAACTTACGGTTTTGTCTGATGGAATATCTTTTTGACAAACATGGCAGAGTGCGGAAAGTGTTTTTGAAGTCCAAAAACCGTACACCTTTGATTGATGGGTATGTCTTCTATGGCTCTTCCATAAAGAATTAGTTTTTGAAAAGTTTAAATAATTTACAGGCTCCGAAGACGGTTCATTTTCTTAGGCATTCTGAATGCCATATTTGCTCCCTTCATCGTCCTCTACCTTCTTATGTATTCTTTCTTCAGGTATTTTGAGGTTTGTCCCTCTGTATACTTCCCTTTGCACATCATTCATCACCTTGGCTGAGTTAGCAATATCACAAAGACCCGTCATCCATCGGCAATCGACGATATACATTGTTTGCTCAATGGAAGTTCAGAGAATTCAATGAACTCCCGCATGTCTTTGTGCGTCGGCTGGATGAGAGTTATCCCGTAGCAAACATGTACATTGGTCAATTCCCAAATGAAAAGATCACCCACCTTATGCGGTAAATTTCACTTTCGTTTCTATGATATGTCGATATTCATATTCTATGACCAGATTTGTCTCCTTTATTGCTGGTTCCTTTGCTGCCGTTCTTCTCCTTGCAACCGTTTTGGATCCCGACTTATTCCTCAACTTTGAGATTACATCCCATCGAACTGTCTTTTTCTATCTTGGAGTTTTTGGCGCCATTTTAACAGTTGCACGAGGGATGATACCAGAAGATAATCGCGTTTTTGACCCGGAATTGTTGATGACGGAGGTGATCACCTATACTCATTATATGCCGGAGGGCTGGAGGAGTCAACTCCACAGCAAACGGGTAAGTCACTACGACCTACATTTGGTCCCAGATCTAATCTAAACGGCCTTACAGGTACACCAAGAATTTGGCGAGCTCTTCGCGTTGAAGATTCTGATTTTCATTCAAGAACTGATCTCTGTTGTCCTGACACCCTTTGTCTTGTGGTTCTCCTTGCCGGCCTGTGCTTCGGCGATTATTGACTTCTTCCGAGAGTTTACCGTCCATGTTGATGGACGTGGTTACGTATGCAGTTTTGCTGAGTTCAACTTTGAAAGACATGGGAATGTCAAGTTCGGTGCTCCGTCTCAGACGCGTGATAAAAAGATGATATCGAATGAAGGGAAAATGGAGAAGAGTTTCCTAAATTTCAAGGTTCGGCACTTTCTTTTTAAGATAAAAGCAAAAACTAAGTTGCATGGGTTATATAGGCTGCAAATCCGGACTGGACACCAAATGATCCATCTGGTTCACTTTATCTGACCCGAATAGCTGACATAAACGGTCTCCACCGATATCCTTACTATAGACAAAGGCATAATATGCAGGGTACAGGAAATATGTATCATGGGAACCATGTCGAGGTCACAAACACAATTGGAGATGCGCCGATGGACGCATCGCATACGACAGAAAGGGCGCAGGAGTATGATCTGGCCTTGAGGCAGAGCAGGATGGTTGCTGCTCTTCGCCGCAGAGGCACTGGAGGTGGCATCGGGCTTGTTGGTGCTGGAAGTGTGATGAACATGTCGACCTTGTTAGCAGCCGGAGCCCCCACTGGTGCTTCTGTCTTGCTGGACCCTTCCAATGCACCAAGTGTGACTCTTGGCGACTCGCACCATGCAAGCGAAGAGATGCCAGCGAAGACAGGAAAACCAACGTCACAAGAAACGACAGGGCCTGATTTACAACCAGAAGACGTTGCACCAGATGACGGTGTTGGAAGTAGTTTGGGTGAGTCGTATGTAGATGGATCAAGACGATACGGCGGAGTCGGGCGAGATGAAGAGGATGAAGATGGAATTGAAGATGGCGGTGGAGTACTCGAACTGCTCGCTCAGATCTACGGTCGCAGGGATGCTCCAACAGTTGGCTTCTAATTATTTTTCTTCTTTCATCCAATTTGTTTTTTTTTGTGGCAACAGGGGGACTCTTACATGATACTATAATGTTCACCTTTAAATTTTACTTTTAGATCTTGGCTCAAATCGACGGGAATCGAGAGCGTGTATTAGACAAGGTTTACGGTACCGTCACATCATATCATAAGTCTCAGAAATGTACTTATGGAGAATATCCTAACGTAAGACATCTTTGCCTCTAGGAGGGAGCCGCGGGGCCACCGAAACAGCGACAGCAAAACCATTCCGATTAGAGCCTCGATACGCTCCTAACCCAGCGTTAGCGGTTTTGAGTAGCTGAGCTTGCGTGCGACGTAGTTCCTCGTCAATGCGCCACATGCCCTTCACGAAGCTATCTAAATTGAGGGCTCCTTGACCCGTGGGGTCGCACTCGTTCCTGATAGTTTTCATTTAAACCTGATTCACAATTGACAAGGGATATTGATAACATACCAGATTTCAATCAGCCTGGATGTTTCCAGACCTGACTTCTTCCAGATAAGTTTCACGATTTCGCCCTCAAGTTTCTCATCATTGCCGACAGTCTCATCGACTTTCGAAGTCTCGCTTTTCTGTTGCTGTTTGCCATTCGTCACAGGAAGCCCGTCATCTCCAACAATTAAGTCCATAGACAAACCCCTCCAACCTGCGGCACGCCTATTCCTTGGCGCTTCAAGAGGCGTCAACATCGAAGAGGGTTCCTCATTCTTTTTGGCATTCTGCATTGTCTTTCTTTGAATTATGTTCTTGACAAACACGGTTTCATACCGCTTTCGCGCGGTAAGTGGGACGGGTGTGGGCCGTTTGGTTTTGAGAGTGACATTTGGAGCTGCACCCGGTACAGGTAGTTGGTAGGAAAGCGAATGTGAACTATGTGATGAAAAGCTTGTACTGCTCAAGATAGATGACCGGTCAGAAGAACGAGAAGGTGGTGGTGGCGGAGCTGCACGACGGGGAGTATAAGGAGAGTAGGGAGGCGCAGTGTTCAGCGTGGTGATAGACGAATGTCTGGAGAGAGAAGGTCGAATGACGGGTGAAGATGGCACGGAACCTGGTGTATTACGTGTAGCAGGACCAGGCAAAGGCTTCACTGTCGGGGACGGTCTTTCGGGGAGTTTTGGAGGTTTTCGAGTAGCATATAGCCATTCAATCTTCTCAATTGTTGCAGGACTTGCGAGAGAGGAAGTTGACACCTCTTCATAAGACCCTGAAAGGCTTACAGAATCAATGTCTGCAGAAGACGCGCTGCGTTCGCGATCAATAGGAAAAGTTGCAATAAAATTGGAAACAGAACCACTTGGAGTACTGGTATCTGTGTCAGAGGACAACGAGACGGAATGAAAAGAGGAGATAGACGACGACGGTCCATGACTTGAACTTCTCGAGTGAGGTTCAAGAGTATGGTCAACTGATAAAGAGTCCTGTCGTCTTGGAGGGTATAGAAAGTTGAGTTGCAGATTCGCGTCTGTTGCTGCTGCAGACCTGAGGGATGTCTGCGACGACTTGCGAGGAGGAAGTTTTGGTGGTCCCTTGCCATTCACATTGTTCTCCGATGCAGTCGTGACAGCCGCCGCCGCAAAGGCTGCACTTTTAGCCGTTGGAGCACCAGAAAGATTGGCAGGCTTGGGTTTAGTTTTTGGCTTTGGTTTCGGCGGTGAACTGAGGTCGATGAGAGGCACATTCGGGGTACCACGAGGAATCTCGGACGTCGCTGTTGTCGTCGAACTATCGCGAGGCAGTCGCTTGTTGGCCAACTTGAGCTGCGTCAAGGGCTTGTCGATATGACCGTTGAAAGAGGGAGGTTTTGAAGGCGAAAAGAGTCCATCATCGACGACCCAATCTTTGAGGTCTAAGAGCGAGGATTTTCTGCCAAGATTTGGCGGGGATGGTGATGGCGATGGTCTCGGGGGTGGTATGACGGGTTGAAGGGACGCGGTCGCCATCGCAGACGGCGGAGGCGACTCGAGGAAGTCTATTGACTTGGTGGAGAGAGCCTCGAAAGCGGATATCCTTGCTTGGATTGACATCAAACAGGTTGGACAAGAACAAATGCCATCTCCTCGCCAAGAACTTTACGCCGTGGCTGGTAAATAATGTCATTTTACATTCTATCTCTTCAAATTCTTATCACAAAAAAAAGACTTTTGTCTTATTCCTATTGGCACTCACAAGACATCCGTAGCAGAGGAGATCGCAGAATGTCAACGGGTGCTCGCTAGAACAGGTCTCACATTCAAGGTCACTCGTTTTTATCTGCTGTCCGATTATTCTGACATGCTCTCTAGATGCAGTAAGCTTTTTCTCTCTTTCTCAGTATTTTCTTATCTCTCTTTATCTTTTCCCAGCGGTTATGGCACAAACATTGGTGAGCATCTCATTTTTAGACGCCGAGAAGCCCCGTTTACCTCAATAGAAGGGCCATGGTCAGAAGTTTCTCAGGCAATTCACGATTGCCACCACGCAGTCCATGCCATGGGTGCCCAAAGAATCGCCACCGACGTCAGAATCGGCACGCGTGTTGACAAAGACATTCCTGAGGGCCATGGAAACGATCTCAAAGTTCAACGCGTTCAGGAAATTCTCGATAAAACTGAAAAATAATCTACGCTACTCCATACATGCCACCTTGTCCAAAGTCAAGTACATACAACGGCTACGTACAGTTATCCTTACAAGAATAATGATACGAAGTTGTACAGTTACTGTCACAGAGCTACGCTTCCTTCCCTCTCCTTCCTCTCCCAGTTCTTCAATATGGCCTTTCCAAGCTCCTTCCCCAGTGCAAGAGCAAATGGCACAGAGACTGCATTGCCTATTTGTCTCAGTTGCTGTTTCTGCAATGAGATATCTACCCAAACACGTAGAATAGGAAACATACGTCTCTAACGATCCCTCCAGCTTCCGTGCTGACAGATTCAAACACATAACTATCTGGGAAACCTTGGGCCCGCGCTGCCTCTCTGACAGAGATTACCCGCTTGAGCTAGACCGGGGTTATCAGATGCATGGAATTATTAGATGAGATAAAATACCGATGGGTGAAGTGGCCATTGATTCTTCACAACAGGGGAAAGTGTCGTCACCGCACATTTGAAATAACCATCTGGATCCAACCTTCCATAGAGAACTAAAAAAATTGATGTTGAGCAGAGGAAAGCGATAGTGTTGATTTGTAGTTCACCAAGCTGATTATTTCTTAATTTCCGCTTTGCACGTTCTGGTAAGAAAATATCATCCAGATCTACAGCAATAAGCATGGTGTGGGCGCATTGCATGTAGCAAAGAGCATACCTCGATGGTCGGCAAGCGCCTGAAGGGGCACATTTGCTGTCGCCTCGATGATTTTATTCTTCCACCTTGCCGTATAGTGTGCCGTCACCTTATTGGCTTCATCAACACTCCCCATAACTATCTCACCATCCTCATCAACTATACTAGCCCCTTGTCGAAGCCACTTCTGATATCGATTTTGTGGCTTCTTGGCATATGGTACACCAAGAGGGAATCCAGGTAGATTCTCAAACTCCCTCCCACCTTCCAGGATGTTCGCGTTGAACTGAGGGATCTTGAGTATATTCTGCCGTCGTCGAGATTCCGCCTGATCACTTTGTCTAGCGGGTATAAGCAGATGAGGGTTTTCCCTGAAAAGCATTAGATAACCATTCGTCATTCAGTCTAGAGGAAATTGCAAACCATTCAAACAGTGGCTACCAACAGAACACAAAAAAATTAAATTATAGCTGATGACAAGGAAATAAATATACAACATACCAGATCAGACACTGCATCATCCACGGTGATGGCCTTCAGAGGAGCAAAGAAATGGTAATCAGTGGAATCTTTGCTTCGTGTTATGGGGTCGAGCTTGCCCCCAGTAGGTAATGAAACCCGGGGTAATGCAGTTGGAAATGCATAAACAGGGATAGGAAACTCAGGCAAGGCAAGGCCACGTTTAGCACCCCAAAAGATGACTCGGCGTCGACTCTGTGGGACACCATATTGGCCTGATTGTAGCAGGCGATACCGTACCTGATACCTACCATAATTTTCAATAGGAGTACTGGAAATCATGCATGTACTGCTCACCCTAAAGCTATCAGTGTGCGTGTGACAAATTTCACCATTCCAAATTGGATTTCACAGTTCACTAATCCAGAAGGAGTGTTATGAGTAGACTGGAATTTATGTTCCAGAAAACCTGCAACATTTTCAAGCAGGAAATAGCTTGGTTCATAATGCTCAACATAACTGAGCATGTTGCAGGGTAGGGTTGATCTGACAAAGGGTACAGATAAGAACTATTGGAGTAATTTTGAAAACTATTCACCGTATGTCATCAGCTCGTTTTGAGTGATTTGCTTTGCTGAAAGATTGACATGGGGGACCTGGTAGTTTGTGTTAATGCTGTTTCCATGAGAATGTACCAACATACCTCCAAAAATGAAATCAATTTGGTCATTCTTCTTGGGCATAAGTGGACAATAGGTCTTTCCATCGTTTGAAAGAAGCGGTGGCGGCTGTTCGTTATTCGAGAGGAAGACAGCAGATTTCAACAATTTACTGGAGTCTTGGCAGTAAACAACAGTCTCTGGGTGGTTCCGCCTTTGTAAATGGTTGTGAGTAAAAAAAAGAGTAGAGACCAGATTAATGCATACTTATAGGTCTTTGCCGCAGATGGCTCATATTCCACGGCATATTTAGTCTCCACAAAATTAGAAAGATTCATTCCAATCCCCAAGCCACCAGCACCTAAATTTCGACTGAGTAGAAAGAAAGGCAACCGTAACGCCTGACATACCGCTGAAAAGTTCCATGCCAATAAGCTTGCTATTCAACTTAAGGAATCTTTCTTTCTGAGCACAAAATCGTCTGGTCTCATCGCGGCATTCCCCACAATAACCGAGATCTCGTTTCTTCATAGGCTGGACCTTGTCCACGTCGCCAACTTGGTTGAGATAGAAATGGTCATCGTGTGCAATCCATTCTTCAATCTCGACTTCATCGGTAAGATGCCGCACTTGACACCTTCCTTCTACTTTGTGGGCAGGAATGACCTTGATGCTATGGGTGAAGAAGAGGCGGCGCTGGAACACAGTATTCAATCAATAACAACGTCAGCAAAGAATTGACAAACCTCGTCAAATACAAGTTCCAAAGCTTTTCCAGATCTCTCTTTCTCTCGTTGTTTGTGTACGTATGCGTCGTACCGGCCGAAATATCGTACTGCAACAGTGGTGATTTTGCCGCGCCCATTTACTTGCACTATCTGACAGATGTCCAATACCTTGTTGTCGCCAGTTGGATGAACATAAACAAAGTCATGTACATGGTACATTTCACCATGGACTATGATCTCATCCTCTTCACCCACATCAACCCCCTTACTACAATCCTCCAGATGCTTTAGTTTGCAGGAGTAGCATGTTTTGTCTTGCCGTGCCTCATCGACGGAGAGTGCTTCTGGCGGAAGATCTTCAAATGAAGTGGCGTCATCATCGTACATAAGACTAGACACATTGTTTAGAGTGTGACGCTGTCTAGAAACAGAATATTAACTCACGCGCAGTGGAAATCATTTGCATCCCGATTTCCATCGTCCTGTGTCTCATCATCCCCAGGCTTCATAATAGTCAGGTTGCATTTCTTGAATATTGAGGAAATGTGGTTGCTGTCACAAGACTTCTTCAGGAGGTACAACGCTTTTGAATGTGAAGTTTCCTGGAGAATCGTCTTGCATCCATGGACAAACCATTGGCCATGGAACATCTTAGAAATGCGGCCCTTCTCCACTTCTTGAAAGAAATATCGAATTTGACAAAACCTGGAGATAGCGAGACAATGAAACCGATGCAACAACGCAACAGGAGCAGACGCGTACCACCAACGATTACCATACTTATTAATGGTTTGTGACGCACGCAGCGTTCTGTCGTTTCCCTCTGGTTCAACCATCACAATATCTCCGACCTGAAGTCGAATTGCTTAGTAAGGCTTAATCAACGTCATGAAACAAAAAATTACTTGGTAAGTTACACCGTCCACAGTAACGCTACCATAGATATCTCTGCCTTCCACCAAACGCTTGCCCCATACAATCTTATCCGGATTTGTGACATGAGCTTTGTAATCCCGGTGCTTCTTCGATACAGCGTCGTCGTCTTCGTAAAATTCAGAAGTAGCCACTTCAAGGGATCCCTTGAAGAGGTTTTTTGCGATGCGATTTACCACTGGAGTGAGGAAGGTTTTCTCTGATGGTTTCACTTTTTTGGATGTACTCGAAACGCCCGTTTTTGAATGGCGCGGTTTGCGACTTTCTTGCCACGACGACTGGGAGGAAATGTCGGTATCGAAATCATAATGAAGAGGCCCCAAAATTTCTCGTATAATTGGTACTCGGTGAATCTGAATTGTATTCTGAGCATGAAGCTCCTCCAATGTTGCACTTAAATAGGCTTGCTAATGGATCTTAATTAATGAAGATTAAAAGCAAGCAACGAAAATGGATTCGTACGACATCAGGGGATTCAATGTCTCGTTCGGTGAGCGCTCGCCCAAGAATGGATTCTGAGGTATTGATGTTCTCCTGGGCTTCATCGAACTCCTGGATGTTATCCCTGAATTTGTCAAGTGTCAGACGAGCGTCTGTGTTGGCCGCCACAACTATGAGGTGGAGAAGACGATGCTTAATCCAGAAAGGCCGAACAAATGGCCGGTATTGATGAGATGGTGAACCTAGAATATACCAGGCAAATTCCGTTTTGATGTAAATTTTTCTGGCACAAGACGTCTGCTTAAGTGACGACAAAAATATGAAATTGAGTGAGAAAAACAAACTCGTCAAGCTCTCCTTTTCTATTCCCCGGACTGTGAATAGAAAATTCGATAATAGAATTAAGGATGAATCGCTCCCACACGGGCTTGAGGTGGATCTGGCAATCTTCTGTTTCGGAATCGTCGTCGCTATCTTCTTCTATCCATGGTTTGACTACGCCCGATGCTGAGAATTTGCGAAGAGAATATTCAACGTCCAAAAGGATTGCTAATGGAACAGCTTCGAGAGATTCGACGTCATAAATGACAAAATCTTCTAGAAGGCGGACAGGGATATCTCCGGCCTCTTTTTCTTCCTCGTCAAGAGGTGTCTCTCCGTGAATGATGGTATGCTCATCCTCCATAACAACCTCAACGTCGTCTTCATGTGTGATGATAAAAGGCTCTAAAAGTTGCATAATTAAAAACAGGGGAACAAGAAAAACGTTTGACAAACTGGTCCAGAATTCGGAATAAGTTTTCTTATCGGATTCTACTTGCCAAAAAGTACGCGAACTGGAACTGGGAGTCGGCTCACAACTCTAATAGAGTCTCAGTACTTGGTTGAAATTCATCCGAGAGTACGTACTGTAATTCCAAACTCAGACACTGTTGGTGATAGTTGTCGAGAGTGGTTAGCCCTTGTTTTAGTGAACTGGGAGATGGAACACCAAATTCTAAATCTCAGACAATGGAAATCAAGTTAGAATCCTTGTACCATGTTGGCAAAATCTTCGGATAATTTTGGATCTTCAAATTTCCGCTTCTTTCGTGGTGTTAAATCTG
Organism: Inosperma sp. D86; assembly: GCA_026262225.1. Taxonomy (NCBI): domain Eukaryota; kingdom Fungi; phylum Basidiomycota; class Agaricomycetes; order Agaricales; family Inocybaceae; genus Inosperma; species Inosperma sp. D86. Next base: position 105,089 of record JAIUJM010000002.1, read on the forward strand.
GACTAGATGTTGAGGGAGAACGAATATGCCCTGGTAATAGGGTTGCACTGGGCCGTCTGACCAAATCGACATATGGAACCCGTTTCTTATGACTCATTTTGGCTAGATAAAAAATGTCGGGTAAAACGGCCTGGACGTGTATAACGGCAATACGCACCAGATGACAGATTAACCAGATGAGGGAGGCGTTAGGTGAGTTTATAAATTGCAGAAGGACGTGAAGTTCGAACAAAGGCTTCAATTCAAACACCGACATTGTCACTTCTTCCCATCCCAAATGGCTCTTCCCGTTGCCTCAGACATTCACATTAAATATGATGTAGAGAAGGGTAAGAATTTGAGTTGTTAGCTATGGTTAAAGAGCTAACCATTATTACAGACCAGATCAGAGATTTTTTCTCTAAGTTCAAAGGGAGTGAGAAAGACCTTGAACGCGACTTTGCAAACATCGGCATTCGCGACGACAATAACGTCGGAAGCAACGAATCTACGCCTCTAAAGTATATGCAGCAGCTGGTACGCGTGGTTACGCGCTCTAACTGACGAGAAACGCGTCTAAACCCAAGTTTAGCAATGTATAGCAAATCGTGAACAACAGATGCTCGTTATAGATTTGGAAGATATCCTTACCGTACGATATTCCTTATTTTACTTTGTATTGCCTTTAAATTCAACTGCAGCACGAAAATACATCATCTGAGCTTGTATCCCGCATACGCAACAATGCTCGCCGATATGTCCATCTCTTCAGCGATGTGGTGGACAAGCTTATGCCAGACCCAACAAAGGACATAAGTGACCAGGACGAAGTAATCGATGTTATACTCCATCAAAGACGGGAGCGCAATGATGCCCTGCAGCCCGGACAAGAAGGCTTTCCAGATCATTTACTTCGGCGATAGTGAGCCACACTTCTTTCACACTCAAACCATCTCTCATCTTGATACAGTAATCTATACTTCAAACCCTTAACTACCGATATACCAACTGCTGTCAGAGAAGTGAAAGGTTCATTTTTGGGGAAATTAATAACCGTTCGTGGAATCGTTACTCGCGTATCCGAGGTTAAGCCTCTTCTACAAGTCAACGCATACACATGTGATGTCTGTGGTGCGGAAACCTTCCAAGATATCACCCAGAAGACCTTCCAGCCGATTTTGGATTGTCAAAATGAAAATGAATGCAAGAAGAATGGCGTTCGTGGCTCACTACATATGCAGACGAGAGCATGCCGATTCAGTCCTTTCCAGGAAATCAAGATCCAGGAAATGGTGCGTCTTCCCTATAATTCGTATTCATGTTATTTATCCCATCCAGCCTGATCAAGTTCCGGTGGGCCATATTCCACGCTCGATGACGGTCCACGTCCATGGCAGTTTGACACGCATCATGAGTCCTGGAGACGTTGTTCACCTGGGAGGCATTTTTTTACCCATTCCATACACGGGATTCCAGGCCATTCGGGCGGGGCTATTAACAGACACCTACCTCGAAGCTCATCATGTTTATCAACTCAAGAAGCAATATAGCGACATGGAAATGACGCCAGAAGTCGAACGCAAGATTAATGCATTGATACGAGATACAGCGCTATATGAAAGACTTGCTAAAAGTATCGCCCCGGAGATATATGGCCATCTGGACGTTAAAAAAGCTCTCTTGTTATTGTTGGTAGGAGGGCCTACAAAAATCACAGGGGATGGAATGAAAATCCGTGGCGATATCAACGTTTGTTTGATGGGCGATCCTGGTGTGGCCAAATCCCAGCTCCTCAAGTATATCTCCAAAATTGCACCCAGAGGCGTATATACAACAGGAAAAGGATCATCCGGAGTTGGTCTGACAGCTGCAGTGATGCGCGATCCAGTAACCGATGAAATGGTTCTCGGTACGTTAATAATGGATCTTTCTCATTCTACGCACTAAGGATATGTTTTAGAGGGAGGGGCTTTGGTTCTGGCTGATAATGGTATCTGTTGTATTGACGAATTCGACAAAATGGACGAAGCAGATAGAACTGCCATTCATGAGGTCATGGAACAGCAAACCATTTCAATCAATAAGGCTGGTATTTCAACAACACTCAATGCAAGGACTTCCATTCTTGCTGCAGCAAATCCTCTATATGGCCGTTACAACACCAAGCTTTCTCCAGTAGAAAATATAAACCTCTCCGCTGCTCTTTTGTCAAGATTTGACTTGCTGTTCCTGATTCTGGACAAAGCTTCACGGGATGAAGATGAGAGGCTTGCTGAACATGTAACCTATGTTCACATGCATGGCCAACATCCCGACTTGGATATTGATGTGATTGAACCAACAGTCATGCGGTTTGTCTTTAGTTTGGTGGCTACCTTGTCGTTCTTAGCTTAAATTCTCACAGGCATTACATCGCCAAGGCAAGAGACAAAAGGCCAACAATTCCTCGCCAAGTGTCTAACTATATTGTTAATTCGTATGTTCGTCTTCGAAAAGTGTCAAAGGATGAAGAAGCGCAGAATAAATCTCACACGTATACTTCTGCACGTACACTCCTCGGTATCCTTCGTCTGGCCCAAGCTTTGGCTCGTTTGAGATGGTCCGACTTTGTGGAGCAAATTGACGTAGATGAGGCACTTCGGCTAATGGAGTGCAGTAAAGAAAGTTTGATGGACGAAGATGAAGACGAGCACGAAACGGACCGCTCTCTAATTAGTCGGATCTACCGTCTGATTCTGTCTATGGCTCGTTCCGAGGACGATGATGACATGGATGTCGATTCAGATGAGGATAGCGGTGTGTTATCCATGACGGACATTCGGGCACGCGTTCTCGGTGCTGGATTTACTGAAGCCCAACTAATGGAGACGATTGTAGCCGTGAGCAATCCCTTCATTTGTCTAAACTCTTGTCCTGAAACATTTGGCTATAGTACGAAGATATTGATGCCTGGGTTCGCGTCGCAAACGGTTCAAAGTTACGATTCCTTTCATCAGGCTCGTCGCTTGGAAAACCTGTGTCTTGACCACGAAGTGGATTTATTAATTTGCTTTGTACTTTGTACCTGTAAGATCGACTTTACCGTCTGAAAACTCATATGTAGCTGACTTATTCCTTCCGACTAACAAATTGCTTTCTTGTCTGTCCATGAAAAAATCTACTTTGAATGTTCGTACATCGAATAGATTGTAACCTCATTGCTAAAGTTAAGTAAGTATACACTGGATAAATGCAGAGCGGAAGAACACAGAAAGCATCCGATGTCTGATCTCTAATCCCGAGAAGCATGTTCCCAACTACCATCCCCACTGTCAAGAGGACTTGCAGTTTGAGCCCGATCCTTTAGCTGTAGATGACTTGCATCAGGATCATCTGGTGCATCGTAATATTTCGGGGAGGTTGCTGTGGCATCGTCATCCTCTAGAAAACCTGAATGGAACCGAACCGAACGCGCGGTAGATTGCCGCAATGCAGTAGTCTCGTCAAAATCATCATCTGACACTTCTCCAAATGCATCGTACAGGTCTCTCGTTGTCCTGGGTCCTGAGGTGGAACCAAGGGCAGCCATACCCACATCGTCATCTCCAGTACTGAGAGATGTATAATTGGCCAGTCTACGTGAGCGGCGTCTCCAGAAGAATACCGCAGCAGAGATACCAAATACTGAAACTGCACCAATAGCACCAAAGAACCACTTCTGATTTGTGAGAAGTTTCCCTAAGTCAGAGAACCAGCCAACATCCGGAGTGCCCGAGACGGCTGGCGGGCTGGCTGTTGCGGAGGCGAAGGCAGGTTTAGTGTTCTCACCAGATGCATGGCCGTGATCGTCTGGAAGATGATCGGTGGGTTTCGAATGTTGCTTTGTTGAGGAAGTTGGAGACGGGGGGATAATAGGCTCAGGCCCCCCTGTAATAGGAGGAAGGATGTAGTCAATAACAGGGACCTCGAATTTCTTTGCATTGGCTGGATCAATGCTGGACCCCCAAAGCATCATATTCCATCCCAACAGAGTACCATTGGAATTTGGCCTGTTCTGGTCTCTGACTCTTAGAGTCCATGTTCCGACAGGATTTTCACCCCTACAACACCTAAGTTGTGGAAGAAAGATGAGTAGAATGGGACTAACCAATGCTTCACAGACATGAACGTCCATCCCGGGTAGCCATCTCCATTCATATCTGCGGGACGAACACCAGCGAGCACACTCCTGATACCATTTGGGCTGATGATTTCCACCTCCACCTCACCCCTTACGCTGTGCCGAATCCAAACCTTAATATTGATATGCTCCAATGTTTCAAGGTTGTTCTTATTTAACTCCTCCCTCGTGATTGCCAGTTTGCTTTCAATGTTACCACGAATAGCCTCGCCGCCGTGATATTTCATATCCATACCAAAAGTTCCATTGTTCAGTTGGACGGTCTTCGTTTGGTACCAAGCCTGGGGTTTCACCAATTTCCACTGCTGAGCGGCCGTCACATATTTGTACCCGTCAATCACACCGAAGCCATACTTGTAACTGTACCTCCGACCCGTAGCAGTCTTCTCCCAATCTGGATCATCAGGATTAAGGATGTTGGCCGTCTCAACGCAGAGATGTTGAATATCTCGCCATGTCAGATCAGGTCTGGTATTAAATCAGCTCATAGCACGTGTGAGATCTAGAGAAAAAATTAACATACCGAGCTTCAAGAGCTAAGGCAAAAACACCGACTGCATTCGGAGCAGCTGCAGAGGTACCACCATGAGTGGTAGAACATTCATTTTTGCCTTTGTCAGTTGTAACCTACGGGAAACGAAATGTTAGTATGAAAGTGTCATAGGTAGAGGAGCAACTAACAATGTGTTGACCACTTCCCGAACTATATGCAACGATCATGTTGGCAGCGCACGATTCGGAGTAATAGGGATGTAGCCCTTTGAAATCAACAGCCGAAACCGTGACTGAGTAGATACTGTTTGTATAGCCATCGAAATTGCATTGGTCCCCACGGAATGCACCATTGCCACTTGCAAAGACGAATATCGAGCCCTTTCCACCCCTCCCATTATTAATTCCATTAACAATTGCCTTCTTGATCAAATAATTTGGACCCTCCATTGACTGGCCGTTATCGGGCGGACCCCAGCTGCAGCTATAAATTGACACGTTCTGGTACCCATAATTCAAAGCAGCAGCTTCGTCAACGTCCGTTATGGGGCCAGAAAGAATTCGGACCCCTGCAACCCTGGACGCGTATGCTAGTCCGATGCCGCACGCGTTATTTTTCAGAGCGGCCACTTGGCCCGCACAACGTGTTCCGTGGTGGTCATCAAAGTTGACAGGAGTTGGTAGTTTCTGATGAGCATTGTAATCATAGGAGTCATCGGCATCCTTCATTATAATTAGAGCCAAGAATAAATTCAAGAAATAGCGAGACGCACGAAATTCGCTGCCAGGTCTTCACTTGTATAATCTAATCCGTCGTCAACGAAAGAAGAAACAACACCCTTTCCCGTAAATCCCATATCCCATACACCAGTTACATTCATCATATGTTCAGGATATTCATCGTTTATGATATGCCATTGCCTCGGAAACAGTGGATCTTGTATACCAAAATGTTCCGCAATAACTTTCGAACGAGATTCCGATGGCGATGGTGGTGGTGGGGCACGTTTAATGCGTTGTCGGAGTGTTTGTAGCGAGAGGTAATCTACGGAGGTCACAACTCGGCGAGCAAGATCCACAGCCTCTGACCGAGACCCGACTTTTGCTCTCAGTGCTTCGAACTGAGACAACACTGGGTCTGAGAATTCTCTAGTAGCAAGGTCACCCTCATCCCTTCTCCGTTTTACAATCCAATGGTTGTGAAGTTCTCCTGCTTGTTCAACCAGTTCGACGTCTAAGGCTTGAATTACGTCTGCCAGCGATGTCATAAATGGGTCATGGCGGAAAACATAGTAGTTGTGGGTATCATAGGTCCTCGGCTCTGGTAACCCAAAGGCTAAAAGCAAAAGAGTGGATATAAAGGCCCACCGAAGGACCATATTTTAAGTAAAGCAGATGGTGGACCTGGAAAGAAAGCAAAATCGGCCCTTTCTCAATTCAGAAATCCGCATCAGACTTTTCAGGTAAGTCTTGGGCAAGTTGGTCATCATGCATCACGCCTTGTATCTATCATCTCATGACCATGAAATATCTAGTAATAGCAAAATGAATACCCTATCTGGTCCACAATGTAACTATTCTAACAAGTCTGGGAACTGAAGACATCTACAGGCCAAGTTTGCACCATTTTGTCACCACTGCCACGTAGGTGTGCGGCAACGTTGGGTATTCTGTCAACGGAGATAACTTTGAATGGACTAGTATGTACCTCTCAAAGTTCTATCACGCCTTTCAAGACATGAACCTTGTCTGAAAGTAACCCAGCAGCATACACTGCCCGAGTTATTCAAGACCTTACGTATATGAATCATGTGGAAGACATGTGCTTTTACAGCCACATCTCGCTTATAAGCGCCAGGCCTATATTCAGACTGTCCCCTCTAGTGTCCGCTTAACACGAGGTAGGAGGGGTGTAGGCTTGTGTCCTGGCTGATCACGAGTCCCTTCTATACGATCTGCTCCGAAGGTAAGCCTTAACCATGCCAGATACACGAGGCATCTAATTCTGACATCTCCGTTCATCCGCAATCTTCTCTTTTAAACCTAAACATATTCCACCCTGAGCAGTGGATGTAGGGTACTTCTATAGGCACCCATTTTACCTGGCCAACGGTCTCGGGGACTCGGAACAAGGCATCCCGTTATCTTGATCAAATCTTCATAATTTGCAAGGCTTGTCGTATTACGCCCTCTTCTCATGACCGGTAGGACAACTTCGACATTAACCAGGGTGAATATAATAATATCATTTTTTTAGATGTAAATGACTCCAACTTCTTCATTCCTCCCAGTACTACACCTTCTCAAGATACAGAAGCGGACACGGGTCCCCCCTTGCTACATGATCTTACTAAGACCTTTCAGTCGCCTATCTCGCCTGTCTGGACAAACTATGGCAGATGGAACCTCCCAGATGCACTCTGGACACCTTGGAGCACAAGTTCTGGTAGCAGTACTCCGTCGTCAGCAATCTCTCCCCCCGTCTTCCGTACGCCGCAGTGCAACCTTTCGATACATCGACACCTGTGCTACAACATCAGAAATCCGGGGGCACCACCTGAGCTCGTGTGGAATGTTATCCATCCCCCAGACTTTGCTCGCGTGCTCAATCCACAGGAATCCATTTTCTGGGGGACGCCCGACTTCGACGCAGCCGCTGTTCAGCCAATAGTCAAGAAGATATGGATAGACTGCGACCATCAAGTTCTTAGTTTCTGGTTCCGCAAGTGGGGCCCCGTAACTGTTATTTCGGACAGAATTACTGTACGAGATATTCTCGAAGGGATATACAAGTATCTACGAATACCTCTCACCCCAGACGACCTCCGCGAACTGTATACACTTCCGGGAAATGATGAGGGCCTACGCCTGGCACGTGAAACACGAGCAAAGGATTCGTATGAGATGGATGCTGTGGTGTTGGCCTCGGGATATCGGCGTGTTGATGTTTCAGGGAGCCATAGGAAATTCCAAGGGGTGCGGATGGTAGTCTATCCGGACCACACCTGGAGGCTGCATTTTAACCTCCTCCCTGATCCTGTGCTGAGGCATTATTGATGGAGCAGGACTCTTCGTATCCTAACCCTTTACTGTATTGTGGGCTCTAGGACCAGCCTGAGGATGTAAATTTCTACTGATATGTTGGAGGCCATCTTTTCCTGCTGGTCATTTTATTTACTTTACCAGGACCGTTTAGTGAGAACGGTGTATACATAAAGTTCTTTTTATTTGTATGTAAGGATGTAAATTCGATTCATTTGGAATATAGATCTTCAAATTGAATTAAGCTACAGAAGATCGTGTTCTACATATCGTGTTTTGTTCTTTCGAGTTGAATCGGACATTTTCGGTAATGCTCAGTCCTCCACCCAACCTTCGATATTTTTTTCGGTCTTGCAATCTAGCAATTAATTTAGGAGCTGTTGATATGATGAACATATTCCGAATCTTACCTGCCCTTTCAATTCGACGGAATCTAGGTCCAGAGGACAGCAGGGGTTATCCTTGAGCCTCCACATGGAATGAAAATGGAGGCTTTAGACGCTGGTCAATCTAACACCGATAACTTGAAGAAATAAGTACCTCAAACCTTGCTCAAACCAATCCTTCGTTAATTTGTAAAAAAAGCATTTCACGACGAATAATAAGTACACATCATTTTTGTCTCGAGCGAGTCCGAGGCACTCTGTTCTCGCAGACTAACAATCTTGTGTCTATTTAATCAATACCGTTAAGATGTCCTATAACCCACTTACTGCATGGTCTTAGAGCTGCTTCCGAGCTCTCCAGCTCATCTCGTTTCTTACTAATACCATAAAGGGTAATTCAACAGCACATGACCATCTCATACGTGATGTCACACACTTATTGCCATATATTACTTTTAACTTTACATAAAATCCCTCAAGAGTCAAAGTTCTAACTGATATATCATGGAAGACAAAAGAAAATCCACGGTTACAGAAGTGACAGCAGATCCAAATTTTTCAGGAGAAGACTCAGAACCCGAACATCCGGGAACATCGAACCTGGCCAATGGCGAACCTACTGCATCCACATCTCAAAAGAAGAAAAAGAAGAAAAAGTCGAAAGCGAAGAAGGTCATGGGTTCGTTAATATCCAATCATGAAATACCGCAGGGGGTTGTGAACAAGGTCATAGAGAAAGTAAGGGAGGAAGGTGCACCAGGCTCGTCTGATATCAATTCAGATGAAGTCAGAGAGGCTCTACAACACATGAATATCATAGATGTTGTCAAAGGAAAGGCTGGTATCGGTGGTATAAACAAAAAGGCGATGGGTGAACATAAGGTATTTTTCTTTGTTATCAACACCACTCCGATGTCTTGACTGCATCTCAGTTTTGGAGCACACAACCCGTGCCTCAATTAGGTATGTCGGTGTCACAACGAAAACCAAAGACACAATTAAGACTGCAATCATAGGGGAGGGACCGCCTGAGTCTGATGGGTACATCGAGCCATCGCGACCAAGAGAGGAAGTACGGCAGGAACGATATCCCTTGCCCAACGATTTCGAGTGGGCGACACTAGACATCAACGACCCTGTTCAGGTAAATTTGATTCCCATGTTTTTCATATCATAATGTCGACTGTGACTGCAGAACAAAGAGGTATACGATCTCCTTTCACTCAATTACGTAGAGGACGACAACGCCTCCTTCCGGTTCAAGTATAGCGCAGAATTTCTCGCATGGTAGGTCACCGTGGGTTCCTAGGAGATTCATCTAATGATTTCGTAGGGCACTGAAGCCCCCAGGATATTACAAAGAATGGCACATCGGTGTGAGAGTTTCAAAGACAAAGAAGTTAGTAGCCTTCATCTCTGGAATCCCAATGACGTTGCGAGTCCGCGAAAAGTTTGTCACTTGAGATTTAACGTCTGCACTGTTGAAGTTCTAAATTATCGGCATTAGTACGATACCCGCGACAGAGATCAACTTCCTTTGTGTCCACAAGAAACTGAGGTCAAAGAGATTGGCCCCTGTCCTCATCAAGGAAGTCACACGACAAGTCCATCTGAAAGGTATCTTTCAGGCTATCTATACCGCTGGAGTGGTCATTCCTACGCCCGTCTCCATCTGTCGATACTACCATCGCCTACTGAATGTCCCCAAACTCCTTGACACACGGTTTTGCTATGTGCCGAGAAATATGACTCTTGCCCGGATGATTCGGATAAACAAGGTTCCTGACACCCCATCCCTTCCTGGACTGAGGGAAATGAAAGTCCAGGATATTCCGAAGGTTTCGAAACTTCTTTCGCAGTACATGCAACGCTTTGGTATGGCGCCTGTGTTCTCCGAGAGTGAAGTAAAACATCAACTTTTGAGTGGATCTGGCCGAGGAGAGGTCGGAACGGGGGGGCCTGGTCGTCGAGAAGGGCAGGTGACATGGTCATATGTGGTTGAGGTGCGTGTTTGTATATCTGCCTTATCAACTGATAGACCTCTCTGCAGGACCCAAAAACAAAAAATATAACAGACTTCTTCTCATTTTATTCCTTGCCTTCAACTGTGATCAACAACACCAAGTATCCTCTCCTAGAGGCAGCATACCTATACTACTATGCCATGGATGCTGGTATTCTACCTGGTGAAGATCAAGACAAAAATGTAAAAAAGCGGCTATCCTTGCTCATTACTGATGCAATGACTATCGCCAATAACGCTAAATTTGACGTATTCAATGTGTTGACTCTTATGGATAACGTCCCCATATTGCAGGAGCTGAAGGTAAATATGTCCAAGCACAAATTTGCAGTCAATCTTACTTCTTTTTTTTGTAGTTTGGAGTGGGCGATGGTTTTTTGAATTTCTACTTATATAATTGGCGGACGAAACCGTTATCTGGCATGACAGAGGAGGGGGACTTTCCCCCAGGCAGAGGCGTCGGTGTCGTAATGCTTTAATTTTACAGGAATCATTTACTGGAGCACCTAAAGTAAAATAATACTACAAACGTCCAACGATGTTGAACAACTGTGATACTAATCACTGTCAATCATGATGACATCGTCATCATCATCGACACCCCAGTCTTCTTCTTCCTCCTCGGGACTTGGGCTGCGTTGCTTCTGATTACCTCTTCTAGCCAATTGTGGCATCCTAGCGCCTCCAGCTCCTACTGGCCCACTTCCCAGTGTCAGCCCAGTTCCCCAAGTGTGACCAAGTGATGTTCGGCTCTCCTTCTCCTTGCCCTTACCTGTTGAAGTCGGAATTGATGAACTTGAACGTCCGCTGAGCGTGTTGCCGGCACCAGAGAAAGGTAAAGCACGCTAGACATGTTGTATGACCACAAACACCCTGAGAGAAAACAAAAGAGATAATTACCTGGTCGACGCCAGCAGGAGAGCTAGGTGGCGAGGGCGGAGTATAAGTCACCACATTAAAACCAAAAAATAGTTGTCCAAATGGAAGGTTGAGTGCGGCTGGTACTTTGGCTTCAGAATCCAGCGTATCATTGGACACGATTTTACGTTTGCTAACGACAACGTCGGGTAAGAGATATGTGGATGAATGGAAATTAACTTACTCTGTTCTTATGATCTTGCTGCCATCGGGGACTTCTTCAGCTTTGCGATGACTAATACCCTTCCCCTTCGTTTTCCGGCCACTAAGGGTTTCACCCTTGCCCTTGAAACTCTCCCACTGATCACCTCCCTTGCTAACTGTAGTGGGACCTGTCTTTATTCCGGCGAAACCACCACTTAAAGAGGAGCCAGGCCGAGATGAACCAGGCGAGTGAGAATTCAGATCGATCTTTAGTTTTTCGGCCATAGTGACTGGAGGAGCAGCTTTGGGGCGTTCGGGTTCAACGTAACCAACTGGAGGGGCAAAATCAACTTCTAAGTCAGTATCTAGGACACTGATCCCTTCTCCGCCAGGCTTTGTCTCCATCACAAGAAGCCCAAACACAATCGAGTTGTAGGAAATTTCAATGATGTCGCCTTGGGTTAAAGCTGAAAAGTTTCGCAGGGCTTGTTCCAGGCTTGAAATAAATTAGCTACAGGCGAGGTCAAATAATTAAACCAAATACATACACAGCTTTTGGATCAGAAATTTCAAGGAAGTGTACAGTTTGGGCCTGGAACTTGACAAATTTGCCTTTGGGTAGTTCTGTTCCTGTAATACGAATCAAGTCTCCTTCGTTCAGTCTCAAAGTTTTCATCATCCAATAAGGTAAATGGACAACGCCTTCTTCTGCGATGAATTCTAAGACACCAGCATGCGTTGAGGCCGCAGGATTAGTTGGGTTTCGAAGCTGGAACATCCACGGTGACTCAAGATCAAGGTTTGTCAAGTTTGCAAGTGCAGACGGAGGAAGTATAACTATACAGAAGAAATGAGATTGGCAGGCGTGTGTTTGCCAAGAAACGATGACGCGTACTTTTGCCGCCGTAGGAAACGTTCTCTCTTTCTGCACGAGGAAGCATAACCATACTGTACGCCTTAAAGTATTCATCATAGGACCGCGGATTTGCACGGCGCATGGGAGGATAACCCATTGGAAAACCCCTTGCATTAGAATCAGTTATTACCATCTTGGAAGAGATTACGCGTCTCACCCAGCTAATTGTTGAAGGAGGTCACCAGGTCCATTAGGTCCACCGAACTATCGGAAATCAGGCAAGTGAAAGAAGAATTCTGAGTACATACAAGACTCATGATATCTTGGTATAGATAGTGAGAGTGGTAGAGGGAAGATGTACACAAGCCCCAATTAAGGTACTACTATCTGGGGCTGTCACATCCGTCGTCACGTGAAGTCGCAAAAGCAACGCGACTTCAATTTTGACTCCAAAGAAAATCTTGAGTAAAATGGCAGCAGCACCGACCCAAAGCCAACAGGGCGTAACTAAAGCCTTATCAGGTGCCAATGCAGTATTTAAAGACAAGGTATGCACCTCGTTATATTCTCAATATTCATGGTTTGACTCCCATTTCAGGGCAAACCAATGGAATTGCGGTTATCCAACATGGTAGCTGCCAAAGGTCTATACAATTTAAATGATCTCAATCTGTATAACTCAACAATTCGGTTAGCAATCAGTGATGCCGTTCGAACTTCGTTGGGTCCTCGTGGAATGGATAAGATGGCAAGTTTCCGTCATTCCATTCTATCTCCTGATGCTCAATTTTTATAGATTCAAACTTCAAAAGGAGAGGTCATTGTAACGAACGACGGTGCAACGATTTTGAAAAGTATACAGGCACTACATCCTGCTGCAAAAATGGTTTGACTTCCTCTAACAGCCTCATCAGTTGACGCTCATATTTTCGTTAGTTGGTCGATCTTTCCGCTGCTCAAGATGTTGAAGCAGGCGATGGGACCACGTCCGTCGTCGTTCTAGCAGGAAGTCTGTTAGGTGCAGCAGAGAAGATGTTGGAAAAGGGTATCCATCCGACGATTGTTGCTGAATCTTTCATGAAGGCATCTGCCAAGGCTGTAGAATACTTGACTGAGATCTCGACACCTGTGGACCTTAGCGATAGGGATAGTCTTCTTCGTGCAGCGACCACTTCACTGAACTCGAAGGTATCGTGTCTGTCTCAATTTTTTTCTTCCATCATCTGATTGCACATACATCTAAGATCGTTTCCCAGTATTCATCAACACTTGCACCCATTGCCGTCGATGCTGTCTCTAAACTGGTTGCCCCCACTTCTTCCAACGTCGATCTCAGAGACATTCGTGTAGTAAAGAAGATCGGTGGCACGATCGAGGACACGGAATTGGTTGAGGGCGTTGTCCTGAACCAAAATGTTGTTGTTTCCGCCGGTGGACCAACACGTATGGAAAAGGCAAAGATTGCGATTATTCAATTCCAGCTCAGTCCACCCAAACCCGACGTAAGTGGAATTTCTTAAATTGCTTTCATGTGTTTATTGTTCTGCAAGATGGATAACACTGTTGTCATCAATGATTACCGTCTCATGGACAAAGTAATCAAAGAAGGGCGCCAATACATCCTGAACATATGCAAGAAAATAAAGAAAGCGAACTGCAACGTCCTCCTGATCCAAAAATCAATCCTCCGTGATGCTGTGGACGACCTGTCGCTCAACTACTTGAAGCGGTTAAATATACTGGTTGTGAAAGACGTGGAACGCGACGAAATCAATTTTCTCTCAAAAAGTTTGGGATGTAAACCGGTGTCTGATATCGAAGCCTTCACCGAGGATAAACTAGGATATGCCGACTTCGTCGAGGAAACAACATCGGAGAATGACGTCAAAGTCGTTCGTATCACAGGTATCAAGAACAGAGGACGCACTGTCAGCGTCTTGGTAACTGGAAGCAATAATCTTGTCGTAGATGAGTGTGAACGTAGTTTACATGATGCACTCTGTGTCGTTCGTTGTTTGGTGAAGAAACGGTGAGTTTTTGGGTTTCCTTTCCCCAACTCTTATTTTATTTCTTTCAATTTACAGGGCACTCATAGGTGGAGGTGGTTCACCTGAAATCCATGTTTCTCGCCTATTATCACAATATGCACAGGGATTGAAAGGTATGGAAGCTTACTGCTTCCAAGCTTATGCAGATGCTCTGGAAGTTATTCCGACAACACTCGCTGAGAACGCTGGTATGAATCCAATTGCGATTGTAACTGAGCTAAGAAATCGGCATGCTTTGGGGGAGAGAAATGCCGGTATCAACGTGCGCACTGTAAGTCTTTAGTTTTGCATGTGGTACACTGTTGAATGGCTTTTTCTAGGGTTTGATTTCGAATATCTTGGAAGAAGAAGTCGTACAGCCTCTCTTGGTCAGCACAAGCGCAGTTGAACTCTCGACAGAAACTGTCTGTCTACTCCTTAAGATTGATGATTACGTACAGGCTCGGTAGCACAATTCTTTCGAGTTAAGTGTTGATCCATAACAATACAACTTAAAAAATCCATACAATATTCTATGTCCTGATTCAGGATGACATCGACAGCACCGCAAAATTGGCCACTCGAGGAACGGCAGATGAATTTAGGGGTTGAGAATTCTATAATGGTCTAACACTTGCGAACAAGCTGTTCTCCTCTTGTAAATTTAGCATGTCACAAGCCGCTATGTTACATATGCTTACTGTATGCTTTTAAATAGTTACCATGGGTAAAACGATAATGATATGTATAGGTAGAGACGTTATATGATGTCAATATGGTCATTGAATCCGTTGAGAAGGAGGTAGACCGTCAATGTAGTGAGCGGTTAAGTCGAAGAGAGTCCAAAGAAGCCCGTGTGTTGTTATACTTCGTATTGCACTGACACCTAAACCGCGATAGATGCGAGCCAGACCCGCTAATAAAGGTTTGGGGTTCTCTGGATCAGGGCCTGGGTCATAACATCAACTTCGTTTAATGGATGAAGAATCTACGAATCCAACCTCGAATAAGACGCCGAAGGGTTTCCCATGGTGTTCGATATCTTTCTCCAGCTAACGCTCTTTGCTGGATTTTCGTCTTGACTCTTAATTCAATCAATTCATGAGAGAAGCATTTCGGTTAACAAGAAGACGTACACATCCAAGGGATAAATTAATGCCCAAGAAGTGACCTGTAATCTATAAGTTACGAGAGAAGTCGTGGAGTTGGGGAATGCGTACCCCTGCAAGTGAGCCACACACGAAGGGAACAATTGATGCATGAATGGGAAGCCATGAAGGTGTTGGTCCTTGTTCGCCTGATCTCTGCCGACCAAGTAAATGCCGCATGCCGTCGTACTCCAGGAAATAGAGAGCCGTTCCAGTTGTATCACGGACTAGAAAATAAAGATCAGGAAGCAGAACATGTGTAGTCCGAAGATCCGACGGACTGAAATGCAGACGGAAACCCAAGTAGAGACCTCCAACTCCATAGACGCGGAGAATCTCCCGTACAGCCTCCATGGTTGAAGGAGGTCTAACCAAGGCAACTCCCTTACTTGCAGCTATCGAGTATTCAAGCTGTCTCCGAACCTGCATGCAGATGAACCCAAGTAATTTGAAGGCCAGAACACGACCCACTTTGACAAGCTCGAATGCTTCAATTATCTGATTCAGTACCACGTCAGTTTGAAAAAAAAAGGAAACTACTTACGCGCACTTCCAAAGGATATGAGAGATCCCGACATAGCCCCACTGATTCCTCCAATGAGGGAGACATCGATTATACTAGGGCGGGATAGAATGTTGCGAACATTACAGTATTCCTTCGTACTTGAATAAATCGTGAAACTCGCCGCGCCTGGATCTGCATTGAAACCCACAAATGCGAGGGCATTAAGGTGTACTCACGAACGAAGGAAATCGTGATTAGAGGTATCCACAATCCGCGATAGAAACCCATAATGCCCTCTTCTCTGTAAACAAGCGCGGCAAGTCTCGGAATCGTTATCGGTGTTCTAGTTGTCTGCAACCTCGATTTGATAGAATCCAACTGTATGATTGTTCAGCAACCAATCTGCCGTAGGGTTAAGGATTCTGACCGGATAACCTGCAAAAGTTGACACATAGCTGGCCGCAAGTGCACATACAACCGCTTTGTTGCCTAATTATAATAAAATTACAAACCGTTTATAAATTGCCTTGCCAAGAACCTGAAAGCTTATACCTCGCAAGAAGTCATTGAATCTATCGGGGTCATACACTGGATTCGGCGTCCTACAAAGACTCACCGCTGTCAATCAATCCAATGTCCAATAGTAGTTTCATCCGCACCTTTTTCCATCCATGAAGCAGATTACGGGGCTGGCCCAGGGTCCAGCTTCGTGCTCTTGCACGACAAATGAATGGTCTTCACAAACCGCAAGAGAATCTGGATAGATTTGTAGGACTTGGGATGAAATGAAGGTTAAACCGGGAAGCTATGGGGGAAGGCTAAAAAAGACATGAAATGATCACGCGAATATCACCTGCCATTCATCGGGCCGCCCAACCTGATGAATGGGCCATCGATTAATGATCATCGGTCTACCATCTCTGCTGAAGAATAATTGAATTTGAGCTATGTACAGCAGGTATATGATCAGATGCCCCGTTCTCACTTCAAAATCCACCCAACCGCCTCTTTGTAGGTTTCTTTTTCCCATTTGGACGACCTCCGAACGGACCAGGAAGAATCTGAGTACTTATGGCAAAGTCTTGCGATGACCCAACTTGTCCTTGAGAGTCACCGTTATATTGAATCCCTGTGGTTAGCTCCTGAGAATGAACAATGGGGCCCGATTTCCCCAAGATGACGGGCGGAATACCAGAGGGCAGGATTGGAGGGAGCCCTTCCGGCCGATCCACAGCATGAGGTGATTGCCTACTTTTAGGTGTCAAGTTAGGCGAAGAGACCTCTGCTGTAAAAGGGTCCTTGTAGATATAGTCCTCTGGATTACCACTATCCCACTCCTTGAGCAGAAGCCGAACACCCATCGGTATCTCCAACTTCAAATCATCGGTAGCTTCAACATAGTCATTTTTTGGGACTGGCCGCAGATATCCAAATTTGATGGGAGAGGGTTCACCACCAAGTGACAAAGCTTCCGTCATGGTTTCTAACGTCCGATCCGTGTCGTCAGTCATGGAAAACTTCGTTTCAGAGAATATATCACACGCCAATGTCAGGTCCAAAGTCAAATGTTGGCGAGAAATTTGTTCAAGTTGGCGAGCATATTCAGGGACAGCAGCTCCAACAATGTCGAATTGTGCAAGAAAATCCATCATCTCCTGAGGATCAGGCCGAAAATCTCTGTCAAGACGCTGAATAGTAGATGCAATAGATCTGTGCCATGGAGCCTTAATCATTGGTGGTAACAAACGCCCTGCCTTTAGAGCTTCATAGGCCATGGATGAATTGATTATTCCATCTGCGAGAAAGTCCGCTCTGCTGAACTCCCTTGGTTCTTTGCCCGCACGGAATGCAATATCATATCTAAAACGAGTTAGGTTTTTAAAGGTGATACAAGGTCGAGTAACTAACGTCGTCAGTATGTGCTCAATTGGCAGTTCATTGTTCCGCATATAATACGGGAAAAAATCTAACATTTGCTGAAGTGACTCTGAGGATCGCTCCCTGCTGTCCAGTTTCTCCTTGAAATAACGATTGAATAATGCTAAAAAGCAAGGGTAACTATTTGACTCAAAGGATGTAAATTCCAGCGAGCACCTACCATGATAACTTTCGCGCAAGTCACATTCGGTGTAATTTATTTCACCAAGAACAGGTCGTGCTTCTCGAGTTTTCGGAGAAAAATTTGACATGTCTTTGTTCTGGACCATTAAATCTCTCTCCGACTCAACGTTGGCAGGCTTGATTACGCTGTAGAATACACTGCCTCTGTCCGATAAACGAACGATACCCATCCCATTTTCATCTGTCAGGAACCTTTGTCCGATATGCCTTTCATATAAACTCGTTGATAAAGAAAGTATGTGAGGCGGTTGCACAAACCGAATCAAGCCTTCACGATTTTGAGAGACGTCATATACTGTTACAAGTCCGTTGTTCCGGCACGAAAGGAATGTCAATGCTGTGGCTCCTTTAGCAAGAAATAAATCTCAAAATCCCATTATTTACTCACGACCCTGTCCCGGGTATGTGGACGTTGTTGTGGAAAGGTATTGATCAAATTCTCTCCCATGGGCATACGCTAAGAGGGGTTTTCCCGGATAGCGTATGTCCAACCATAAGATATCCCTGGTAGAACAAAGCTGGAGATAATTCGCCTGGGAAACATCTTCGATAGAGGTCAAGAGATGTCTTTCATCAACCAGCGGAAAGACGACTGTCGTGGATCTCGTCTTGAGGAACATCAGATTGAGTACGAATCCAGTCAAAGCCAGGTAGTTACCCTATTGTCGATCTGGAAAACTGTGTTTGTTGACAAGATGAATGAGTTGTGAACGTTAGTGTCGAGGGCAAGTCTCCAAAAATCGGGAGTCTTTCGTTCCAACATCGTCAGCGTCTCTGTTTGATGAAGCCCAGTCCTGAACACAAATATCAGGGGATTGTTGAGAAAGAGTCACTGATACACCAACACTGTCCCATATTCGAAGTTGCATTCAAACATTCCTCCTTTGTTGCCCAATGTCAGCAACCTCGATGGTGACGATGGAAATTTCATGTCAACCACCGCCTCGTCTCCAAAATCCGAACGAGAGAGATCGGCAACTTCTACCATTGTTATAGACTTTGAGTCGTCAATTGCCTTGACTGCGAAAATACTGACACATCCGAAGGTGCGAACGGCAACGTTATTAACTATAACTGAAGTCAGCCCATATTGGATCCCGAACTGAAGTCTTGTACGTCACCAAGTGGATTCGGGGACGTGAGTAAATGTTGTATTGGTGTCGGGAAAGAGTATACGGGCTTGGTTCTCGGAGCAAATAGAACTCTATTTAAATCAGAAAAGTCGATGCTACAACTATCTTCACAAATTCAGTAATCAAGCAAGTTGGTACCCTGTTTGTGGGGAGCGGCTTACTCAGATCGCAATTGGTTTCACCAGTCGAAAATAAAAGGAATGACTCCAGGGAGTTTTTCTGTAATGTAAAAACATCGAGAGTGTTTCCCGCATAGGGATCGAATTGCTCGAGTCTGCGAGCAACGGCAATATCTTCTGAAAGTTGCTCTCGGATGAGGTCAGCGGTGACATGCACATCAGGTAGATAAGCGCGAAGAAAGTTGGTCTGCAACGAAGTCAAGTATAAGGATGCTTCATGTACGAAGATTACGCACTCCTTCTTCTGTGCGTCGCTTAAGTGTCATTCGTTTTGATTTAGTTGGGGTTGCTCGTGTTGGTGGGAAGATTTCGACATGTGTTCCACATTTCAGACGATGGTCTATGTCGCATAAGTGTTTGAATAAAATGAATAGAAAATGTTATGGTTACCATTTTCTTTGGATTGCCAGTTTGATAAGAAAGTCCATTCCAAATTATTCGATAACGAAGCTGCGCCAGCCATTCCAGATTGTAAGGAGGTATAACCTTGTTTCTGTCCCGTAGTGGCGGCTTTCTTTCCCTTGGAAAATGTTTTAGTTTCTGTTCTTTCGTCCCTCGGCCAGAAAGCCATTCCATTGAGCCAAGAATACAAGGGATAATGAAGAGACACGAGTTGGGTCCATGTTTGTATATTTGTATAAACAGGCCGCACCGTGTTCCGCTTTTGACCATTTCCTCGCTTGGGTGTCACTATAATCATGTTTGGTCTACGCGCTGCCTCCAGGTGGCGAGAACCAATTGCAATTCACTTTCGCCTCTTGCAAACTAGCACGACTGTTAGTGCAAGAGAAGCGAGCGACTCCACTTCCAATTTTGTACAACCCATGAAATGGAGCCCAAATTCCATTAGAACAGGCGTTATTGCCCGCAAACGTGGGATGACAGTACTTTGGAATGACCAAGGTGTTCGGATTCCAGTGACAGTCCTTCAGGTGAGCAGCATGAATTATTTAGTTATTTCTTAGACCTGATATATGTTGCAATAGCTGGAAAATTGTCAAGTTACGGCTAACATTGTCTCCATAAGACGAGACCGGACGGAATACCATGCAGTGCAAGTTGCAGCATCAGACCGTCGTGCAAAGACGACAACGAGACAGATGTTGGGACACTTCAGGAGGGCTGGAGTTCCCCCAAAACGGGTTGTGAAGGAGTTCCCTGTGACACCGGACGCCCATGTACCTGTCGGCAAGTCCCACGTTCTTCCCTACCTCTCATCTATCTCAACTAGTCTAGGAACGACATTGTCTGCCATACATTTCGTACCAGGCCAATTTGTGGATGTTGTAGCAAACTCGTGAGCATTCTTGTCATTCACCTTGGCGTCTTGTTAGTCACCTTTATCCAAGGATCGGAAAGGGTTTCCAAGGTGGTATGAAACGCTGGGGATTTCACGGTCTTGCTGCCAGTCATGGTGTCTCTATTTCCCATCGTTCCATAGGTTCTACGGGCCAACATCAGGTAAAATCAACTCTTTTTATTTACAAATACCTAATGATATACTTTTAGGATCCTGGCAGGATTTTTCCTGGAAAGAAAATGCCCGGTCGAATGGGAAATGAACGTACAACAGTTCAAAACCTCTCAGTCCTCCGTGTTGATAGCGAACTGGATCTCATCTTCGTAAAAGGAGCTGTACCTGGGTTTGATGATGCCCATGTCCTTATACGTGATGCGAAAAAGAAGATGAGCTGCCTCAGCGCACATAACCAGGCAAAGGGATTGTATGAGAAGGTTCTTCCAAAGGGAGTTGATGACCTTCCGTTCCCTGCTGGAACAGCTGAACTTGCTCAGACACTTCCTTCTGTTATTGAATCGCCCTCGTATCGTAGAAGTCCTTTTATTCCCATCGAGTAATTTGTTTAACGCAGCATAATTTATAAGTTGTAGACACGGTGTATGTTAGGAAAATATCACTGGTCTTAAAATTCCCCCTTAAATTCAATAGAGTCAATCTATCATGTATCAAACATCTTCAACTGCTCTTGCATAGATTGAAATGTCCGTGGCGGCGTCAAGGCGATCTAAGGGTGTTAGCAACCTCCTACACACCTTACGGTATGTCTCTAATAGCCATTCCTGTTTCGAATATCATTTCATTGCTAGTTTATTTGCAGGGGAGAGCAGTTTCGTCGTGTGCAAAATCTAAGGCACTCACGAAGCCAGTTCTCAGGAACCAGCACCCATATCGCTCCTGACCTGCCTACAAGGCTTGCCAGCATTGAAAGCTATGAATCTGACCCTGCATTGAACCAGGTCCGGGAGACCAATGTCGATGTCTCTTGGTCAGGACCACCTCCTCCCAAAAGTTGGAGATCGTTTCATCGCCCAGAGGATCGTGACACGGCTCAGTGGCGCACTGAGGCCCTCAAGGTGGTAGCATCACATTTGGGCCAGCAGGCATCTAACAATCGTGTGCCTTCTTTGTCCCTTCTATGTCTTCAAGTGATTCTATCAAGTTTTACGAATAACCAGGATTTCCGAGATGCAGTCGTCCCCTACATACCTGGACATCTACGCCGTAATATTGTCCAACACTGTGCTATCCATTCACCGCTGCCGGCTTGGAAACTTGAAGGTCTTTGGGGACCAAATGGCCATGTTGATGGTGAAATTATAATTGTTGGTCGAACAAGTTTACGGGATGACCATCTATCTACCATCGCGAACTCCTCGAGTCATGGTAACTTGGATTGGGAGGTTGATGACTATGCGTTCACGCCTTTACACACACTTGTCTTCCTTTCAACTTCCCTTTCGAGTTCAATCCTCCTAACAGTACCTCCGACAATAACTACACTTGTCCTGATTGATTTATCGTCACCCCAACCACTTCACAGGTTGCCGAAGTTATGCCCATTGGTTGAGCTTTTAGACCTGTCCTACAACATGTGGCTGAGAGATTCGGGCGAACAGGGTTATGGAAACTTTGAGAGGATACAGTGGGCGCGCTGGAGTCATCTCAAGATATTGGGATTGAGACAGTGTTACGTGACTCGTGAGCACTTGCAAAGGATCCAAGAGGGAAGATGGGATAGCATTACCATAATTTGCTAGATTACAAGGTATGTTGTTGGTTTTTGCGGACATCATGTGTTTTGAAGGCAAAAATGGATGCAGCCAGTTAGATATCACGTTTTTCTCGGATAACCGGAAGGTCGTGGTTATTTCAGTTACGGTTTCGATTCAAGAAATTCTTGCAAGTCAAATATAGGTACCACTTCCTACATAGTAATCATTGATCTGCTGATCGACTGGTCGCTAAACAATGCTCACCTCACCAGCGCTGTTAACATTGTCAACGTCCATAGCAGACAATTCCGTCACACTTTTCGGAGGAATTACGGCACCAGGTCGAGGTTTGATACCATGGCTATTGGCATATGACCATAACACCGTCGTATATCGTGTTATTAATTCCAAGGATGATATCAGAGGCCGACTAGTTCGCGCTGTCAAAGAGCAATAAGATACATAAGCCAATTGGCGTAAACTGACTTAACACTCACCAAGAATGGCACGGTTAATTTGATCAGCGACAGCTTCCCTTCTTTCCATCGTCAAGTAGTTTGCGATAGAACTATTTTCAGGTACTACATATGCAAGCAGTCCGCTCACATTCTTCAACTCCTTCAAATATGTGGTTCGATCAGCAAGACTCCGCAACATGTTCGTCAAAGCATACAACTTTTGCGCTTTGAGTAATAACTGCATCTGTCGTTCATTCTCGACTTCGGTATTCCCAGGAGAATCGACCGGTCCTGAATCCACCTTTGGCTCAGGTGTGGGTGGGTGGTTCAGTGGAACCGTCCGACACGCTTCACAAAATTCCAGGATGCGCAAATTAAGATATAGGTGAGAAGGCTCCGTCGAGGTCGACGAGACATATTCCAGGTTACTAATGATGGAATTATGCTCAGAATCTGATTTGGAGGTATCCTCGGCTGCTGGAGCATTTGTCGAGTGATTCTCTGTGAGAACTGAAGGGAAGTGCTTTTCGAGTAACACTATTGCCTCGTCAACGCGGCCGCACAGAATCTCCGTGCGTATTTCTAGATAAGGCGTCAACTCTTTAATAAACGAAACTAGAGAGTATAGGCAACACACCTTGTCTTAGCCGAACCTGTTTCAACATTACGTCCGCATTATTTGAGGAACTACCATCTTCCTCCAAGAGTATTTCATCTCCGTCAGCATCCAAGTGTCTCATTGGATCGTTTTTGCTGAATGCCTCAGCAGTCCTCGTATAGCAACTGTGACACAGATAGTCCAGAACTAGCGCATGCTGGATTTTGTGTCAAATTTGAGCTTGGAGGATCGAGTAGCAAAGTGTTACGTACCAGTTGATCTGGTGTGGGGTGGGAGAAGGACATCTTACTTCTAACAGACATCCTCGAAGATTGCAGATGCTCTTGTAACAGACTATTGGATGTGGAGACAGAAGTGCCAGTAACCGGAGTAATGGAACTCCATAACTACAATTTGTTTTGAACTCGACTTCGTCAATCGCAAGTTTGCACACGCTAATACTAAGCACAGCATTTCACGTGGGTTGTGGCATTGTTTGTACAAACGTTGGTGACAGCACAAGAGGAGTACAAATGTGCAATTATATCTAGTGGATAAGTATGCCAGCGGTCTTGAGGTAACTATTGTGCTGTAAATTAAGCGAGAATTTGATTTTACCAATGACATGGATGACAAAGCTGCAACGGGATTATCCTTGATTCCGAGCTGTCCTTCCCCTGTGCATAATATTACTGGCTGAATCCCCCGCATGCGCAGACAAAGAATCATGGGAAAGGAAATCAGCTGTTTCTTCATCTGGGATTCTGACATAGGAAGACGTTGCGTGATGTCGATGACGAGGGCGGTAACAAAATGATTGGCTAACAATTGTTATATCAAACATCAGGGTACCTCCGCTTCCCAAAAGGTACCTATTCGAACATCAATACATTGAACTTGAGAAAATAAAACGATATTTACGGTATGCTTTCTCGAATGTATTTGGAGGCCTCGGGAGGTGGAAGAAATCGTCTTGGTGAGAGCATAATGGACGCCACATAAAATGTATTGCCCAAAAATGCGAACACAAACAGATACATCGAAAGACCCTGAATAGTCGTGTAAGTATGGATACTCAAAATGACAGCAAAGGCCCACTTCTACCGATTTTCTAACATACTTGAAGAACAAATCAGTCGTTGCAAACTTGCACCTCGCTTAGACACAGAATAAACTACGCACGTTCTTCCATATCTGAGGGAGTCGAGACGTAAGATATAGAGTGGTACATAGCCATGCAAAAATCCGACCAAGAACCTGTTCAGATATTGATTCATGGGTTTCTGGAATGTCTTGTGGATGGTCCTTCGTTGGAGCTGGATAATCAGGAAAAATCAACTTTGGATTGTCGAGGTCACGAGGTCTGTTGTCGGGCGAATACATTCCGGTGTATTCCAAAGCAACAGGAACTGTGGGGACATGATAATCACGATGGGAGAGTACTCTTCCAACGCTGCCAGAATGTTTCGTTCCTTGGACATCTGTTAGCACTCGAAGGCTAAATAGAGTCCATGCACTTAAAAACACCATAGTTGATCCCCTCCTAGAAGCCCTGGTGCCTTTTGCAGACACGAATGTTGGAGTTAACGAGTCTATCGAAGACTCGAGGGGAGGGTGTGTCTCCTGAGGGAAGGAAGCTTCGCCTCGAGTAGTTTCCCCGCTTTGTGAATGTATTAACGGGTCAACAGGTGTGAGATTCAGTCCTGGAGGTCTCCGGACAGAATGGCCCACGCTCGCCGCTCTACCTGCTTCCCGTTCAATACTCCAGGAAACTCGTTTTGAACCATTGTCACGACCACCGTCAGAGTAAAAACTCTCTATCATGGTAGAAGGAAGGTCTCTATCTTCTCCTTGTCCAAAATCTTCCGACGTAATGTGCCGAACTTTATTATGTGGATACAGAGATGTCCGCTGGATGCTTTCATCTTGCATTGCGACTAATGCGGCTGAAGCTGCTACATTAGAGGCAACAGCTGATAGCGTACGATATCTTGATGCACCTCGGTCGACGGATATTCGTCGTCCTAGCACTGGGACAGTCGCTGAACGAAGGTGGGTGTGCGTAGATGGAAGGGTCTTTTGTGGTTTGTAGTAATAAAAATATTGCACAAGCAGCAGACAATCCACGAATACAAAATAAGTTGCCAGGCGTGTCTGCGGGGCAAGAGTCAGATTGTCAAAATAATCAATGAAAAGCAGATACCTGGAAGGGTAGTTGATGGGTCAATATACATCCAATGAGATTCGAAATATCGCCTTAAATTTGGTGTAAATAAAATGAGAGATAATTTGGAAGAATATTTCTCTTACCAAGAAACCAGTTAGCAAGAAACGGGAGTGCCAACCCCTCAGATGACTGACGACGTATATTCTCAATTACCTGGCTGGTGGACGAGTAAGGAGGGGTGATGATAACGCGAAATCTCAACTCACGGAAATTGTGCACCCAGCCAGCATGCTATAGACGCAAACCCAAATACATCGCTGATCGTGTAGTTGGCCAACATGATTGTATATGAACAACGAAGAGAACAAACGGAGGCAAGAGAGCAAGGTAACTGATACCGTTTATGGTCATATCCTATTCGGACCGTTTTCCGCGGTGCTCCGCTCGTGATCTTAACTTTGAATCTGATTCGAAACCATGTCTTCGAAAGCAGGACAAAAGCGCTCAGCAATCTCACAAAGTGCTGAAGCATCTGTCAATCACAAATCAAAGAAGACGCGTTTCGTAGAACCAGGAGAGGATTCAGTAGACTTTGAAGAACAAGTTGAGGCCTCTCTTGAACGATCGACGGGCAGAGGAAGATTCAAAACAGATGGTTATGATTCGGATTCGACTGACGATGGAGAAGGTGTTGTTAATAGCAGGAAAAGGGGTGATGAGGATGGGGAATTGGACGATATGTTTGGAGCTGCTGAAGGAACGAAAGAGGAAGTTGGCAAAAACAAGGAGAAATACATGCGTCTAGGCGACATCGAAGGCCAGGAATTTGGCGAAGATGACTCTAATCAGAGTGAATCTGGGTCTGATAGAGAGGAACCCGAAGATGAAGACGATGCTGAAAGGCGAAAGAAAGCTGGTATGGGCTATGAACTCTCTTCTTTCAACATGCGGGACGAGATGGAAGAAGGAAAATTTACGGAAGATGGGAACTACATCCGGACATTCGACCCTCATGCAGTGCACGACCGCTGGATGGAAGATGTGAGTGAAAAAGAGATAAAAGTTGCTAGACGGAGGAAACGGGAATTGGAGAAGAAACAGAAGGCAAAAATGCTGGCTGAGGAGAAGGAACTGAAAGAGAGTGGAGGCCAAATTTCAATGGAACGGGATCTTCTCCAATACTTGAAGAAAGGCGAATCAGTTCTTGAAGCATTGCAAAGAATTGGTTCACAGTCCAAGAAATCTCAGTATGTGGTCTTGACCCTCATTTGGGCTGTAATTCACTCGACTATTCGTTCAGGAAATCTAAATTCAAAGGACATGATGTCGAAACAATAACACATCTCGCTTCGACGCTCATGTCTCTCGGAGACGCGGATATTTACAACAGAACGTACGAAGAACTCGTTCGGAGCGTGCGTTCGTCCGGTGTCGTCAACCGGGACTGGGTCCCTCCGTCTGCCGATCCAATGTATGAATACAAATGGAGGTCGCCAGAATCTGGTCAAGCTGATCAGGTCTTTGGTCCCTTCAATGAAGATGATCTCAAGTCTTGGTTTAGTGCAATGTATTTTGGCTCGTCTGGTGAGAAGATTCATGTACGCCGAGTCGACGGTGACTGGGGTGATTGGCACGATGTCGTACAATGATGACCATTTTTACTTTTACTCTGTAGCATACAATTATTGTGTATCATTTAGTGACTAATGTACTGGAATACGAAGGAAATCTCAGGCAACCCTACTTCGGCGCGGAGGAGATCATCATGATTGTTTGCTAGCTCTGCATTTGTGAAATGGTTCCATCTAATTTACAAAAGTAAGTCAAGTTACTTTGCAAGCACAAAACCAATCCTTACGTGCTAGCATCACCGTAGAGCAACGCTGGCGCCTTAATACTTTGTTTCCCATTCTTGCATCTCTTGCACTTAAAGGTATCGTGTGTATCGCACAGAGTTTCCTCATTAAACGTGAATAACTGGCGCAAAGCGTCGAGGGAGAAATGTCTCTCCGCGTCTTCTTTCTCATCGACAACAGCTGATGAAAGAGCTTGTTTGTTTGCCTGTCGCTGAAAAATCTTTTCTTCAATTGTCCCAGTTGAAATGAATCGATAAACGAAACCTGGGGTTCAAGAACTCAGCCATGAATCCTCTGCTTGTGCAAGAAGAATTTTCAACTTACATTCTTTTTTTTGTCCATCACGCCACACTCGGGCTAACGCTTGCTGATCGGCGGCTGGGTTCCAATCTACAATGCAAATTACAAGACATGACAGATGCAAGGACGTATAACGGGAATCTTACCAGGATCAAAAAGGATAAGCCGATTTGCACCAATCAGGTTTATGCCACATCCTCCTGCTTTACTGCTGAGTAGGAATATGAATTCCTTTCCACCAGGATCATTGAACTGATCAACCAATTTCTGGCGTTTGGTAATCGTCATCGTCCCATCTAATCTGAAGAAACCGTATCTGGCATTTGAAGTCAGCGTCGTCAAAGGACATTCGTATGGAGCCTGCACCTTTTAATTCGACAAAGTTTTTCGAACAAATCGAGAGTTTGGGTATAGTTGCTAATAAGCACAATTTTGTCATTGGTTTGGGTATGAATTTGATGCAAGAATCTGTAATGATGAGTTCAACAAAAAAAATAGCACATTGGACCGCTACCTTTCCAGAACAACAAATTTTCCACTCCAGTCGCATCTTACAGCTGTATTGCGACCCCCATCTCTGCCACTTGCACCAGCCCCTCTGAAACCCTCCGGAATCAGATTCTCGCTGCCTTTCAAATCATCTGGTAAATTCAAGAGCTCGGGATGGTTACAAAGTTTCTTCAGAATATTAATGGCCTTGAGAGGCTGAGATTCCTGGCCGCGCAAAAGTCGCTTGATTTCGGGTGATGAAATAAACAGTCGATAGAGAGATAACTGGAAATCCGATAGCCCACAGAAGACGACGTGTTCATACTTGACGGGCACTACAATGAATGTTACCCATGAAAATGGGAAGAAAGAAGTCGAACGCACAGTACTTCGATAGCAAGTCATTCGTTCGTCGGATGATGAATTTCATAACTTGCCCTCCAAGTTCTTTAAGTTTTTTCTCACATTCAGCTTTGACAGCATCGCTAGCCAGAGCATCTCTTCCGCGAATTATAGCATTCTCGTAATTCCTTCTAAAGTCATTCTTTGTGCCAAGAAAATTGGGGTTTGCGAAATTCAATAGGGAAAAATATTCTGACAGGTCGTTCTGCAACAAATTTCAATCGGAATACTCTAAAACGACTGAATCTACAGACCTGAATAGGTGTCCCCGTCAGGATCACTCTTCGAGCGACCTTTAAACCATTCAATGCCTGGAATGTTAGGGAATCTAGTCCAAAGTCGATATCGTCAGTAGACCATTTATCTCTCCTGAATAACTCACCAGAGTTTTTCAATCGATGTCCTTCATCGCAAAGTAGGAGACCAATCTCGCAGTTGGCAATGTATGCCGTTAAAGTGCGCAGCGTTTCATATGAAACAATCATCACTAATGAAGGGATTTAATCCCAATCAGTAAAAAATGAGACAACCATACCAGGTTGGGTGACGTTCCGGCCACGAGCGGTGACCCAGCGTGCTACGGCTTCAAGTAGATCTGCTTTCCCTCCCTTTCCGTCAACAGCTAGAGGTGTGATCGCACCTTCGCCAAGCCATTTTTCTATGGTTATTTAGTCCACGAAAATAAGATGACGTTGTGACAAACTGACTCAGTTCATTCGCCCAATTTTTTACCAAGCTTGAAGGGCATGCAATAATACATTTCTCTATAGTGGGCTTTCCTGCCCTGGGCGACTGTCTCAACAAAGTCCACATAAGGGCAATGCATTGCAAGGTTTTCCCAAGACCCATTTCATCTGCCATGATGCACCCATATTGGTTCTCGACCACCATTCCTGTGGTACATTTGTATAAAAACTGTTGAAAATCAGATTTCTGAAGCATAACAAGGATCCAGATCTGGATATACCTTTACGCCTTCCACTTGATGTGGACGGAGAACCTTTGACAGTTTTGGATCTATAACCACTGGGACCTTTGTGATCTTTGCCCTGTCCGCACCTTCACCAAGAAGTGACCTCAAACTTTTGTGAGGATTGTACAGGCCCACCATCTTCTCCTGCGCCTCTTTCGCTGCCTTCTCTTTTTCTTTCTCCTTCTCCCTCTCCCTCCTTTCTTCGTCCGTTTCGCGATCGTCAATTGTGGGGTCATACAGGACTATGGCATGATCTTCCATTGGGTCATGCAAAGGTCGAGGAATTACTTTTGTCGGAGGGCGGACACCTAAAGATACATTAGATGATATGAGCTGGACGGGACTTCCATCCTTGCTCTTCATCGTAGGCAATGAAAATCTTCGTGATCCAAGTTCGCTGAAAGGCTTGACGGAGTAGACAGGATACTTCGGGATTGCTGCTCGGAGCTCTTCTTCATTGTGGTACACGCCGTCTTTATCCATCGATTTCTTCTGTTTCTTTCTAGCTCTATCGTTTTCCGAGTCGGATCCATCGCTTGCTTGCTCTTTGTAGGAAATACGTTTCCGCTTTCGTTGTGGCTGATCCCTGGGCTTTGCGGAGGCAGGTACCTTGAACGGCTTGTTGACACGTGTGCTTTCTTGAAGTCTGTCAACTGTTTGTCCATCGGAAGTGGTAGGGACACGTCGTAGCATCAAAGAATCCAGTTCAAGCTGTTTACATTGAAAAGGAGTCAACGCGTCGGAAGTCGTGTCATGATCACGTGTGCGTTGATCAAATCCAATGGCGGTCTGATGCAATGTTTAGAACTTTAGACTATATAACAAAGAAACAAGGAATCTATACAGAAAATGGGCTCAGGACATAGTTGTAACGTATTGGATCCATCGACGCTCATCAGCATTGCTTGTCGCGTCAGCATAACCTGAGTAGTTCTCGACGTCAACTCGAGAAACAAGAATGGCATCACCAGCATTCTGAAGGGTAAGAGGGATATTGAGTCTTTGAGAAAGCAAGCCATTGTTCGAGGAACAAAAGACTAGGATATGGATGCCTGCCACTGCAACAAACTTTGGAACTTGGTTAAAGAAAGACAAAAGTGTATGACTATTCTGATACTTACTATGTCGCCATACCGCAGACGGGAGCAGAAGATCTTAAAGTGCTCCTTCTCCTCCTTCGTGGCCTCATCGTCGACAATTATGTTCGCTGATAATCCTCCAGCACGGAGGGTTCCCAATAAAGTCAGAGACGCATCCCTTCCATAGAATTTACCAGGTGTTCCTTTGTTCCCCATCATAGGGATCAGAGTCTCAGTGTCTGAACTAGTTGGATTAATTAGGAGAGCAGGGATAGATATAGAGGAATCGAGGTTCAAGAAGATCCTAGACGATTCTGTGTGTTGTGATTTTGACATCAGATCCGACCCAAGGCTTCTGTAGGACTTTAGTCTGATGAGATTGAAGAGTTGCGCTATAGACATACAAGGGCCCAAATATGGTACTCTGCTTCCAGGCGGTCGACAATTTGTCAAAGACATTCGAAGAAGTACTGGGCATGAATTGAGAGAAAATGCCATGTCGAGGAAATTCGACGCTAGAGATGATTGATCAGCGAACATCCAGATACCTAAACGTCAACCAACCCTGTTTTGCTGCTCGACGGTTCGTTCGATTCTTTCGATATAGGTGAAGGTGCAATCTCTACACTTGTTGAAATTTCTCGTTGTTTGCTATCTTCCTTTTTCGGTTCATCAAAATCAGGTAAATCGCTGATGGTTTTGTCGAGGCCAGCCAACTCCAATAATTCTCCTCCGGAAGGCACTTCTCTATTTTCCGGTTCTTTTTCAACAACTGGAGCGTCTTCAGAAATTGGAAATGGAGGCAGATCATCTTTACTCTGCTCCTGTTCTTCATTCCGAACGGCCCCCTTTTTGTATTGACCTTTGATAGTTTTCAAACTGCCTTTCCCGGCAGTGAGAAGTGAACTCCTCGACTTCTGTTGCAGGGTCAGGCCACTGGAAGAACGCCCTGGTCCAGGCTTCACACGGCGAGTGACCTGTGAAGGCCCTTGCGATGAAGGAGCATGATAGAATCCATGGGTAGCACGAGCTTTAGCAGAAATAGCGCCTTGCAAAGGTGTGACACTAGTCTGTGCCACTTTTACAAGAGGATTTTCTTTGCGTGAGATATGGTCCGGCATCTGCTTTACAGGTTCGTCGAAGAGGGGATCAAATGTCTCATCTTCAACCACGATGGCGGGTGACTTCGTTTGTGGAACCTCTATTGGAATCACTGAATGCTCTTGTTGACGGGGAGAAAGGTAATTTTTGAGTGCAGTAGTTCCATTCATTTCCTCATCTGAGTCGGGAATCACTTCAGGAGATGGGGGTCGACGTATTCGCGAGGGTAGAGGTTGCTTCATTGTCAGAGAGGGTTGCGGTGTAGAGATAGCTTGCTGCTGCCCTTCTTCGTGTAGTCGTTTGGCAGGTGGTGGACCATCTATTACTAGAGGATTATCAGGGGACTGAGACATGTGACCATGCTCATCTTCAAATGGATTCATACGCTTGCGTTTTGGTTTCTTTTCTAAATAAAGAGGTGAACGAAGTGAAGTGACTGGAAAATGCATTGAGAGCGTACTCGGCGGACCAACAGGATGAAAGCTTTCTCCCACACGAAACTGCGCCATGTCGTCGATATCCCTTCCACCCGCACTCGACCGCTGCCAAAAGGCGGATATAAAGTGTTCAGAACCATTAAATGACTCGAGTGGCTCCCATCTAAACATCTTGGTTAATTAATACATGGTACTTCATGAATTCCAAGCACACTGACGTATCATCAGTCGGGGAATATCCTTTCCACTGTGAACACCCCGAACATCAGCTTCTGTGTTTAACCAAAAGATGGCAGTGCTCACTCTAACACGGTATTTCTAACATATCCTTCAGAAGGCGTTTGAAATAGATTCGTTCTAACTCACCCAAATGAGGATTGACTTCTTGCCCTTGGGCACTTTCTCAACTTTGGCTTCAACAATTGATTCTGATTGGAACAGCGGTATGGATGTCAGGATGTCCTTAAGTGAATTTAGAGCCAACTTACCAACTTCGTATTCTGGTTCCTCGTCAGCCATCTCTTGTGGTTGTGAAAGTGCAAATTCAAGTTGAGGTTCGGAATCCCCTGAAAGTCGCGTACCTAGATTGCACGTGTCTGTGCCCAGATTTGGAAAAGTGATTCTGCTGAAACAGTTGTACGTACTACGGAAGGGTGTTTAAAATATATTTTGTAAACTTATAATCATGAAATTATTGAAGAAGATAGGCAATCAGAAATAAGCCAAGATAAGATGCTGACAACCTAAAATACCAAATAATGCAAAGTATAGGTACAGGTGGGCGAAAATATGCAACATGGAACGTGAAAGTCAGGATAAATGGTGAGAAAGACAATTGAAGAATGTGTGATATGCAGTCCTAGGCTTCCTGCGAATATTCTACAGACGACCAAACTGGCAAAGGGAGGTAACGAGAAGCAATGAGACTCTCCTTCACCCAAGGCCAAGTCACGGTAGTACAGCCAGCGAATTCAGATGAATAGTGTTCTTCCTCCTTGATGACAATGTAATCATAGTCTTGAATTTCCCTTGAGGCGTAGCGTAATTCTGTAACGGCTTCCACTGTTTCAGCTCCCATGGCGAGGATAATGCGAGGGAGCGCATTCATGGCTTCTTGAGTTTTTTCTTCAACACCAGCCCTCTGATACAAATGTTAGTTAAGGCTACGATACATGCTCTCCTACTTACTCGTCTCCCCTTTGGTTGAGGAACCATCCCCCCACCAACACAAAGAATAGACTTTTCTGCAAAGAGTTTCGAGGGAACTCCGTTCGCCATGATCTTCGTCAAATAATGTGGACTGTTTCCCCAGTCAACGTCAATTTGTTGAGTAGGACGAGCATCCAGAGCCTGGCTATAGCCTTGAGGTAAAAGGTAACCAAGCCATTCTTTCTCTTCTCCCTAGTTACTATGTCAGTTTCTCATTCATCCATGGAAAAAGAATCCCCTACAGCCTCCACAGAATCGTACAGCCAATTCGTGCCAAGGCAGGGAATACCCAAAGCAAGAGCGATCAGAAACTTGGGTTTCTGATTAGACTCATCAGCAACGAGGAAAAGGCGTTCGATCTCTTCATCTCCAATCCACTCAACATCGGTCTTTTTGACAATCCAAGAGTTTCCACCATGTGAATGCCTTCCTTCCATACGGATGATAGTATTCAAATCATCGACAACAATTCCGCCACTGTTCTTGACAGCATTCATCACCTGTTCCTTTTCTTTCTCCCAGTTGCCTCGGCTTGCTGTCAAGGTCACAATCAGCCCAGTCTTGGCTAGGAGTTTCTTGCGGCCACCACGAAATGAAGGAACGCTATGCATGGATAATTTGGATGGTGAGGGGCTCAGATGAGGCTTGACAGGTCTGAGTACAGGAACAATGGAGTCGTGGCTAAGGATACGGTCACCCCAATTATACCGGATGGTCTTATTTGCAATTCGAAGCGAGGAAATGCTAAGTGCTGTGTCCTCACCGTCGAGTTCGACGTAGACGTCACCTTCCTGTTCATAAACGTTGGTCACACGCGAGGGACGAAACCGATTCGCGATGAGAACATCATCGCCGACCCGCAACTTGCATGACCGCATTTGGTCGAGTGTGACTCTAGCGTCTGTATCATCGTCGAATTTCACAAGGTAGTCTGAGCTTCCATCATTGGAATGGACGACCCCAGGGTAATAATGACAATCCTGTTTCCAGAGGGCAAAAACGCGAGTTGCCTCCTCCAAGTTAACTCGACTTGCAGTTGATGAGACTGTTCGGAGCCTTTTTGATCGAGAAGCTGGTGTTGGGACATTTCGCTTGCCTCGTTTGGCCGCGCCACGGGTATTGCGTTCGGAGGCAGGCGCCTTCACCGAACGTTTCCTTTTCTTCGAATTGACGTCTTCGAGATACTCTTCATCTGCGGGCTCGGTGCCATCGCTCGGTCGCATCAAGAGTTCATCGTCTGATTCCTCCTTAAGATCGGACATCGAAGTGGCGCGAGTTTGTCTGGAACCTCGTTGATTATGAGGACGTGCAGGCGGTGCTTTGTTCTTCACCACCTTCTCTGGGTGTGCTTTGCGGAGGTTACGCTGTTCAGACGCGATGTCCTGTTCCGGAACAGATGAGGGGACCACGGTGTGTTCCCATGATCTTCCAGCTTTAGATTGTGCCTTGGAGGAGGTAGCTTTCTTGCCCTGGGCAGGTACAGGTGCAGCTATCGTTTCCTATCAACACCATTAGAAGAGAAGACACACAATATTAAAATGGAACAAACCCTGGGGAATGCCTTACCGACAGGCGGTTTACTTTTGATAGAACGTTTTCCGTGTGCCTGTGGCTCATTTTGAACCACCGTAGCCAAGGGAATTTCTTCCTCCTCCTCCTCCTCTTCCTCCCTTCGCTGGACGATGGCATTCCTTGAATCCATATCCATGTCGCTATCTCCCGGCGCTTGAAGAGGCAAGACTCTCGCATGCTCTTCCGTTACAGGTTCTGAATCAGGGACTACATCCATTGTGTCGGCAGTAACTGGAAACGGGGGACGGGAAAATACCAAACTGTCGCGTGAGTTGGATGCATTATGTGGAGAAGATGATCCAGTGGTCAAGTCACGTCTGATAGGCGCTTGAACAGAAGTTGGTGGATGTACAGAGTTACTAGCCTGCGCGGAACCTTGCAAATATTGGCGATAGCGCCACAGCTTATGCGAGGCTACCATGGACATCAAAGAGTTCGGTGCTGATGATACAGGGTCAGAGCGAATGTTACTCCACGGAATTGCTTCCCCTGTAAAAGCATCCAAATCTTCAACCTGCGTAGACGGCTGTGTGGCCTGCAGATCCGAACCCCGCTCTCCATCCAAGAACCTGTGGTAACTCGACGACGGTTCACTACTCTCATAACCACTTCCTTCTTTGTCGATGTTCATTTCATCGGTTCCTTGGTGGTTTTGCAACGCCGGATCTTCTATTAGTTGTGTTGCTTCCAATTTCTCAGAAATATTATGTGATTCATCATCCAAGGAGCTGCCAGAATGTGAGGGAGTTGCCTCCACTAAAACTCGGCCAGTTGGTGGACTCGGACTATCCCTGACATATGAAGGAGCTGTAGCATTTGAAAGACCATGGGATGGAGAGGACTGCTTGCCAAGCTCCGACAAAGGCAAAGCAAACTTGTTGGACTTGGCTAAAAACCGTTCTTCTGGCTTGTCTGAGGGATCACAGGCAAAGGAATCCTGAGAATCAGAACGTGAATGAGTAGGGCGATAGGGATTAAGCCGCGACGGCTGAGCTCTCGATGGACTGGATCGTGACGCGGGTTTTTTGTTTGGAGAAGAGCTGTCCCTGGAAGACTGGACAAGTAATGCGGGAGAAGACGACTTTTTATTTGCTGGTCCCTGAATAGTTGTCATTTCCACTAGTTTATCAACCAAACACGTTCCATACCTTGTGGGCATTCACAACGTTGATTTCTGTGTACGTGGTACGTTGTGCTTCCTTGGACGCAGAGGTGACAGGAGGTGATGGTAGTTCAGCTGCTTTACCGTATCTTTGAAGCGCAAGGTTCTCTTTCTGCGACCCTCCATTGAGCTCTTCGTCATGTTCGTAATGTTGGGACTGGGTTGCCGCGAGACCGTGAAAATGATATTGTGGTAGATGTCTAGGGGAAGGTAACGAATTTAAAGAGACTTCGTTGGAGTGAACGGAACGCGATTGTAAGCTGCGTGTGTCACCTGGTTTCCTGCTGGAGTCGGGTTCGTTCTGTAACAAGTCATTGAGCAACTGGGTTGCTTGAGACTCGTTTGGATCACTGATTGGTTTGGTCATTAATGAATGTGGAAATGGTGCTAGAACACATCTACCTTCCGACAGACGCGTCCATGGTACTCCTCGACGCGTTAAATAAGTTGAAACCCCGAAAACTGTGGTTGTCAAAACCGAGGAGGAAGTTAAAATTTTTTGAAAATTGTTTGAATTTCCAAAAGACCCTTGTTTGGAGCGGAATACGTAAAACCCTGATGACCGAAACTTTGGTGCCGTCAAGCAGTTCCCAAGTATATCCGGTACTATGTTTGCATGTATCCACTAGGCCGAGTCTTCTTTCAAGGAATCCTTGGCCCTCATTTGCCAAATGTTAAGTTGCTTTTATCGTTCCGGAGCCTGAAATTGTGACGCAAGTGTCAACCAAAAGAGTGCGTGACTTATGTAACGAGAGCGGCTCAGTGATTGATGATAATCTTTGAACTTGAACTTACGCGCTGGCCGCTGTTAGGGCGACATACAGTTCTCTGATGCCTGCTCGTCTATGGACCCGTCGTCCAGCTTGGGCTCCTCAGCCTAAATCTGGTCTTCAACTCTCTCGCCAAAGCAAGGAAACTACTCAACTTGTTCTAAAACCCCGACCTATCCGTCGGTTGATTCAGATCGTCCAAGTCGAACAGAAGTCGCATCTTTCAAACATAGAGACTGTTCCTAACCTTCACGTATCTACTGGCAGTCCGTTTAGTGAAGGTAGCAAGAACTCGACTAGTTCCAATGCTCTTGGGTATGGTCCACATGATGTTATCAATCCAGACAAGAAGAATCAATTTAAACACGCTCAAGTCACTTCTGTTCCTAATATGATCCCTGACACTGGCAATTTTACAATACCCCCTGGTTCCCCTTTGCTCGGTGCCATCAAGAATACTGCTACATCTGGCCTCATTATTCTGCCTACCTCTTCTCCGTCTTTTTGGTTCTCTAAGGCCCCCCCTAAGTCTTTTTCTGCTTTACCGCCTCTGCCATCATTCATTGTTACTGGTCCAAGTTCGGTCGTGGCGCAAACTAAGATCTCCGGCTCCTTTTTGCAACCTATAGAAACGCCCACGACACCTAACACTAATACACAATCCACATCTTCCAAGGCTCACGCCCTTAATCTGGCCGTAATTATCCTACTCGCTGTTGGCTCCGCACTTCTTATGATGGGTTCTTGTATCTTGATCAAGATATGTACGAAACCGAATCGTCAAAGTCGACCTAAACCCTCTCTACCGATATTTGAGGATACCGATCCAGAAGACGATTTTTTCGAATCGAAGGAGTCCCCCGTATTTGGAGGCAAAGAACGTCTGTCGCCCATGCCAGGTCCTGAGGGTCCTGCTTGGACTTGGGTTCAGTATCCCCAGGCAAAATTTACCCAACCTAGTGGTATACCCGCCAACACAACTTTGGAACGACTCGCTCCTGATTTATGTACTGGCCGTAGTGAATTTAGCCAAGTCCCAGTAGATTCCAATAACGACGCACCGCCGATCGTTTCGATGCCAACCTATCACAATACCAAACGACAATCCATCGGCGTAACATCCATGTATTCTCCTCGGAGTTGTTCAAACATTGGACAAGCAATAACACATGATCGGCATGAACCCTCCCTCGCTACAGATGGAGATGATCTGTTGATTCGGTCTAAGGTTAAAACTAGTTTTAAGCGGCAGAGCCAGCTTGGACGAAATGATAAACAACGGAACCGCGAATCAACCGCCTCTACTGTTGGTCTTGCCTACGACTGTGAAGAAGCGGGATCTCCAGGCGTCGCTGAATATACCCCAGTGGATAAAGCACCCCAAAAAGGCTACTTTGAAGGCAGGGAACGGATCAAGTCTGGATACTTTGCAACCGGCACCCACCCACGAATTTCGACCATGCCCAGTGCGACCTATTCTATTGCCACAGCTACCAGGGTTAATGTTGGTCAGAGAGCTTCTTTCTGCAAGGAGAAGTTCTCGAACACGGCTTCCAAAAGGCAGAGGGATACCCAGGCACTGACATACGCCTTAGGTTTAGCGACGCCGGGCGTTAATCACATTGCTCGTTCCCCACAACCTACACTATATCCGGACGATTCAATGAGCGTGGCGGATTCCAAGCGACAGAAGGAGTGTAATCATCTCGAGTCTGATTCTGATATTCCAGTCATTGTACCAGAACGGGTTATGACGCGGAATGGACTCATGTCAATGGATTTCAGAGTAAGCCAGATGTCACTCTCGGAGTTAACAATAGGTTCGCCACAGGACGAGACAAAGTTATCGAATACCATTTTCGATTATAGGAATCAATACAAGGCGGAACCGCAGTCATCCGCGACCTCTCAAAATGTAGACATCCCACCCCGAGTTCCATCTCCTCCACCACTTCCATCCCTCGCCCAAATGGCGCTCTCTCAGCATAATCCGGAAGCATATGCAACTTATCGAAGCCCTACATATAGCTTGTATGGATTGTACGAGAACTCAGACCGCAATACCGTCATTCGATGAAGGACACTAATCTAGTACATTCTATGTCATTCGTATAGTATTTGCATTAATTCATATCCCCACAATTAGGAACTTTACGACTCACAACCCAGATTAAGCTTCGTTGCCTACAATATTGAAATCTAATATGGTACCCAACCCTTTAAAAATACATGGCCACCCACACCCAACATTTCAAAACGAAATGAACCTTATTGTTCACTCTCTGTTATGACTATCATTCATAATTTAAAATCAGGCTGTTGTATCAGATATAAATTGCATTTAAAAGTTATATTCCGCAATCACGGCCGTGGTGATTCTCCGGGGCAGTTTAAAGGTTTAAGTTGGCAGCATCAACTTGGACCAATTGCAAAACCGCTGGATTCTTAAACCGGGGGCTAGGAATTTGGGTGGAATGTCTCAGCCTACCTGCCTTGTTTCCTCTTCAGCACTGCCTGAACAATGCAGGGGTAACAGCTGATGATGTCGAGTAACTCAAGAGCGTGGCATGGGAAAGTGTCTCAAGGCTAATTATAAGTAATGCGAGGGTCCTCTGTTATAAATGCTGATCTGCTGCGTTCTGGTTCAAATATAAATGTAATCACGACAGGGACAGACTAATCCCACTTTCCAAGTTTGGCAATAATTTCTAAATCTAGCCTACGAAAAGTAAATATAATTGAATATCACATGTGTGGCTATTGTCGCCTGGCTTCTTTTCACCATCATTACCAACCGGATATCTCGCATAGAGTTGATTGGTTAATTAAAAAGGGACACGGTTCTATACAAAAATTGACTAGATAGCTTTGGACCCAACGCTACGTCGAATTGAAGCGAGATTCAAGACCTCGTTTAATGGCTTAATAAATCGTTAATTAAATGGTGGTCAATGAGAGTTAATAAATGCTACCTTCGCATGTGTCTTTTGCATCACCGAACAACATCTTCGTGCCGGGCATGTAAAACATTGGATTTGGGACATCAGCTTCAAGATACAAGGACTCAGCCGGATATTCTTTGAAAGACAAAAAGGCTTACCATAACCACTGGCAAGTCCACGTTTCATGACAATAACCTGTTTGCTCTTCCAGGCGTGGAGTACAGGCATACCCTTATACAAAATCAGGGCACATAAACAGAGACCGCATACTACTTACCGCGATAGCAGACCCTGGTTTAAGAGCAATTGGATTAACTGTGTCGTTAGCGCCAATTACGAGTGTAACGTCAGTATTCTGGAAGTCGTCATTGATTTCGTCCATCTCCAGAACGACTATTGAGGAATTAAAATGTATTCAATTACAATTTTGATGACCTTACTATCGTATGGAACAGAAGCTTCTGCCAGAAGGACGTTGCATTGGCCGGGCATCCGTCCAGCTACAGGGTGGATTGCAAACTTCGCAAAAACAATTAACACTTGAATCGATATACAACCGGAAAGCCTACTCGGACGTTGATGCCCTTGGAACGGAGCATCGAGGTTATATCAGATATGGCGTATTGGGCTTTGGCAACAGCCATGCCATACCCCACGACCTAAGGAAAATGTTAGGTAAAAGCATGAAATCACTTGAACCGATCTGCCAACCAAAATCACACTGTCAGCATTTGCTAGTGCTTCAACAGTATCATCAACGTTCGTTTTCGTTATAGTACCCTCGATCTCTTGAGTATCGGCAGACGTAGGGGCACTAATGCCACCAAATAGCACATTTGTGAGAGAACGGTTCATAGCAACACACTTATATCTGTTTCAGGTCATTTGTTTTGGAAGACAATACGGGCCTCTCACCATGATGTACGATAAGATGGAACCACTAACGCCAATGAGAGAACCGACAGTAACCAACAGTGGGTTATCCAACATAAATCCTTCAGCGACCAGCGCAAACCCACTGAATGAGGGGTGATCATCAATTCAGAGTTTGGGCCTGGATTAGAAGAAGACTTACGAATAAGCGTTTAGGACAGTAATGACAACAGCTGTATACGTCGTGGTGAGATTAATTCATCATAATTAACCACGTTCATGTCAACTCACGCATATCAGCTCCTCCAATAGCTGCTGTAGTGGTATAGCCCTTCAAAAAGCTGAGAACGGTGCTCGCCCCAAGGAAAGATGCGGCAATGGCAGGAGTGGATGTTGACGTCAAGAACCCTGCCATAGTAGCAGCATTTGCACCAAGAAGCGACATATTAATGAGATGTTTTCCAGGGAGGGTAAGTGGCTTGCTGGACATCTTTGCTGCAAGCTTGAGGAAAGCAACAATAGATCCTGTGAAAGTGACTCCACCAATAACAACTCCCAGGTAGGCAGTCACCATATGCAATATCGAGAGATGGCCCACATCCTGCAGTACGCTACCAATACTTGTCAATACAGCTGCCAATCCTACGATGGAGTGCAGGAGGGCGACTGTTTGAGGGAGTTCTGTGGCAGTAACTCGACGTCCAATGATGGTACCCACAAGACTTCCAATGGCAGCCACACCCGCAAACTGGGCAATAACTTCAGGTGGAAAACCGACAGCAGCCAGAGAGGTGAGTACACCCGAGCCAACACCGAGAATTCCCAGGGCATTTCCTTGACGGGCAGTCATCTGTGACCCCAGGCCGGACAAAGATCCTATTAACATGTATGCATCGCGAATCAACTATATTTGATCTGCACTGACCAATGCAAAGCACACTGCTGGTTAGATAGCCAGCTTGCACGAGTCCGGCCATCCCGGTGCTAGCAGCGGCGAGAAAACCGCCAGTAAAGACAACGCCAGGAACCGCATACAACCAAGAATACTCCGGGGGATCGGTAGGGCCTGTAATGTGTCATGCAAAGACGGCGAGTACAGTAGAGAACTTACGCTTGAACATGTCTAGCATACGCTTGGTGATGATGAAGCCACCAGCGACATTTATAGTTGCCAACAATACAGCCAATGCACCAAGTGTTTGAGGAATCGATCCCGGCAAATAGCCTCCTCCCATAATGAACATACCTGCAACACCAACCTAAATACATTCAGGGCCAAATCGTACAAGCCAAACTACGAAACTACTCACCAAACCAGATATTGCATTCGTCACAGACATCAGAGGGGAGTGCAGTGCAGGCGTGACACCCCAGACCACATTGTAGCCTACCAACCCCGCAAGTCCAAAAGTGAAGAAACTGTCCATGAACGCCGTTCCAGTGGCTTTCCCGAGTGTAACGGCACTACTCATCCCAACTGTGACTAAGGCAACCTCTCTTGACGCCTTCTGCCATGGAGTAAGAGCGGTAACTATTTCTTCAGCCTTAGGGGCAGTAGGAGCAGGGGCAGGTGGCGGCGTTTGCCTGGGGGCAGGTGGTAATATGATTCCTTGGTTAATAACCAAAGCACCACGAACAACTTCATCATTCGGGTCGATGACAAACTTGCCATCACCACCCATTGACAGAAGAAACTTTGTGATGTTGTTGGAATAGAGCGTCGAGGATTGAGTAGGTAGCCTGGATGGAAGATCGGTGTAGCCTGAAGGACATGTAATCATGATGTTGATCAAATTCGCAACTCTTACCAATAACAGTGACTCCGGACTGAACAAACAGTTCCCCTGGCTTGGTTGCTTCACAGTTTCCACCAGCCTCTGCCGCCAGATCAACGACTACGGAACCTTGTTTCATGACTGAGAGCATTTCGTTGGTAATTAATTTCGGTGCCGGTTGGCCTGGAATCAGAGCCTGGAGAGAAGATTCGATTACAGAATTTCTCAATTATCACGTAACAGCATGCTTACCGTAGTAATAATAATGTCTACTTCCCTACACTGCTCCATAAATAGTCGCATTTCTGCTTCGATGAATTCCGGGGTCATAGTTTTGGCATAGCCACCAGCGCCGTCTCCTTCTTCTTGTGTGTCAACCTTTATTAATTCTGCTCCTAAAGATTTGACCTGCTCCTGTGCAGCAGCTCTGGTGTCGAATCCTCTGACAACCGCACCCAGACCACGAGCCTAAGTAACAGTCAGTCGCAGATGCAATTTCAATAAGGGAGTTGCACACAGTTGCTATGGCACTTAGTCCAGCCACACCAGCACCAATAACCAGCACTTTGCAGGGTGGAATCTATGCTTACTCAAGAATATGTCCCAGGATGATGACTGAGACGTACTTTACTGCACGATGAGATTAGTGTTTTGTGATTCAAAGTCAACGAACGCGAAATTTACCCAGCCGCGGTGATTTGACCAGTGAAGAATCTACCAAAATGATTGGAAGCCTCTAATACAGCCTTATAACCTGCAGTGTTCGCCATTGAGCTACATGCCTTGTGAGATCATATTCCACAACGATGAATGATTTACCTGAGCGCATCGAAGGGTTGAGCACGAGATATCCTAGGTATCATGTCCATCTAGTAGAAACGTTGTTAATTGAGTACTTAAAGCGCTTTTTAAAACATACTGCAAAAGCGTTGATATTACGTGATGCAAGCACTTCTACAATTGCCTTGTTTTGCATTGGATAGAGAAACGAGATGATGGTACTTCCTTCTTTCACAAAGTCGGCCTCTTGTCCAACCAATGGAGGTCTGACTTTGAGCAAGATATCCGTAGACTGGTATAGTTCTTCATGGGACACAAGTTTGGCACCGGCGGCGGCGTAGTGTTCGTCAAGAAACTGCGCCTCAACGCCGGCATTTCTTTCGATTAAGACATTCGCAAATCCTTTCTGGCGTAGAAGGGTTGTGTTCTGTGGCGAAATGGCCACACGGCGTTCGTTTGGAAACAGCTCCCGAGGCACTCCGATAGTCAAAGAAGAATAAGGGATGCTGGTGCCATCTAGAGGGGGTTTCTCGGAGATAATATTAAATACTCTCTGAGTTGTATGGAGGTAACGACAACCTAAAGTAAACGTAACATGAGATCAGTAAAGTTCTTGACGATTTGCGACGCTGAAATTGACCTTCATTTTCAAGAATCTTGTTACAGCGCGACGACAAGCGCAAGGCTTGATGGATAAACGGAGCAAGACATGGTCTTGCGGCCATTGTGATTGTAGGTTCCGTCCACTATTACAATTTCACGTTGCTACGAAGGTGATGGCAGGATTTCAACATGGACGGGCTGAGCGTTGAAAACGACGGTGGGATGTTCCAAATCCGGTTTGTGTCCGATGGCTTTCCCCGCATGTGACTTACCTGATCGATCAAGATCTGGGTATGGACTGAGTACTGTACATAGTCGGATCCCCAATCCATTACTAAGCAAAAAGGCCAACGAAGATTATCTTGGATTATCAATATTTTGGTGATTTAGAAGTGTAAGTACTCTCTGTACGACCTCAAAGAAATTGATCCTAACCGGAACGATGACGGAGGTTAAAGATAAAAAGAGTTGATTAAATATGGCTCTACCCTATGATCATGAGAAGATTGCCAGCTTCTACGCACTGATTTTGTTGTAAAACTCTTGTTCTAGTTGTATAAGAGCCCGAGTGTGCGGATGTTCCAGGAGCGCCTGTCCTGCTTTAGCGTCCATGGCTGCAAGGGGTCTCCGTGGAGCACCACCATACCCATACAGCCTTTCTTGCAAATATTTCGTACCGGCAATCGACGCTTTTGCAATTGGATAATCGGCTCTCCCAATGATACCTTGAAGGCGCTGCGCTTCCGAAAGGATCGAGGGATCCCTCTTGGCCAGTTCGGACAGTTTGAATAGCTGTACGATCGCGTGCTGAACGTGATGCTTAATGTTTACGTCAGAGGCTTTGTTGAGGAAACTTACAGGCGCGATATTAGCT
This sequence comes from Inosperma sp. D86, assembly GCA_026262225.1. Taxonomy (NCBI): domain Eukaryota; kingdom Fungi; phylum Basidiomycota; class Agaricomycetes; order Agaricales; family Inocybaceae; genus Inosperma; species Inosperma sp. D86. The sequence continues at coordinate 149,633 of JAIUJM010000002.1, forward strand.
AAACCAGTGATCGCTCCATGACCATTCGAAAACGCGGAAGGGAGAAGAAAGTCTGCAAAGCCACCCAAGACCAAAAAGGGCGCCTGAGGGTTAATTCGAGGGTGTAACTCATTGAATTCAGAGGAAGTTATCACTTCAGCAATTCTCGTCAGTTTACCGGCGTTACTGCAACTGACAGTTCCAAGAACATGAAGTAGCAACGAATAAAATCAGATCTATAACCTACGTGAGTTTGACCCCACAGGTGTTGCGACATTCCTGAGCAAGCTCCACAATGAAATCTGAATCAAGGTCGATATTGCCAGCGCAACCTGGATCTGGGATGCTCGAGTTAGAGATGTGACACAGAAGTATTCAACTAGGGTGCTTACAATTGTAAATCATGACAGGAATCGGACTCTTTTGTGAGACTTCGATAAAGAAAGCTTTCAATGCGACCCTGTCATTCGACAAAACGCTTCCGTAGTAGCCCCCAGCAATGACAATGGCATAATCTGCTCCAGCTTCGGAGGCCTCCTTAGTGAGCTCAATTGTTTCCCTAGTGCTCGCTGCTCCTGTACCAGCTATTACAGGGATCTGATAGAACCCGGCACTATCAAGAGCTTTTCTTGCGAGCCGAATGAGTGTTGCCCTTTCAGAATGTGACAAATGGACAGCTTCTCCCATGGTTCCTGCAACGAGGGGAGTAATACCAGCCTTGGCAACCAGAGAAACATGGTTTTCGAACGTTGATAGATCTAGTGACATATGACTTCGATAGCTCTTTAACTGTGCATGAACACATACCAAGATCCTCAGACTCGGGGCGAAAGAAGCTGGGTACTGGGGCAAATATGCCTGGTTTAAGAGGTCGCAAAACGTGGCTGTTGAGTGGCTGCGATTCTTCTACACTCATTTTAATTGGAAAGAACAGACTAGTTCGTAAGTTGGTTAATAAACGGGTTTTGCAGATCTGCGTTCCGCATAGGTCCGGCAAAGCGCGGCAAAAACATCGCCCTAAACAGACCAAATGAATTGTTGGATAGTCGATCAGTAACTTCACCAGGTTGGTCTCGAATTCAAGAGATAGATGGTCTGCATTGTGTAAGTCAATACTTCGGACGGTGTATGGCTTGTTGGGGTGCAAGGGAACACAAATCGCACTTTAGCTTTCTTACACATCAACCTTTATTGCCCTTCTCTGCAGGCATCTGGTGCCTATACAACTTCCAAATGTTGTATCACTTTTCTTTCCCATTCTGTCCATCCTTCTTCATCCCTGTCTCCAACATCCTTCAAAGCCTTTTCAAATACTTCCCATGGAATGCAAGCTCGATCACCTTCTTCCTGTTCTTCAAGTACAAACCTGCCTTGACGAGATCTTGTCAACGTAACGACATGACCTGATGATCCAACAGCATGAGCAAGGTCATGTACAATGGATCTAACATAGGTTCCTCCAGAAACTGTCATATTTAGAACAAAAGCTGAAGGTTTGGCGTTATCGGGGTCGAGTTCCTCTGGCTCGTCCTTGATGGAACTATCTGCCTCAACGCTTTTCAAAGCTGCTTCAAGAGCCTTTTTTTCCTCCGAAGAAAATTTCCTTTCAGGCCAATAGAATGAATGCTCGTTGCCTAACCAGCGTGTAAGAGCAAGGGTATGAACGGTCACTTCGCGGGACTCTATCGGTCGAGGGAGAGGAATCCCTTGTCGGGCATACTCGTAAAGAGGTTTTCCGTCCATTTTGAGTGCAGAGAAGCTAACCAACGAAGGTAAATTACCAAACCTTAGAGAAAGAAACACCTTACATAGGAGGAACTTGTTTGATCTGGCCAGTAAATCTGGAAAGGTTTGTATCGATTCGTTGCTGGGTAACATGCCGCCATGGTGCAAGACGGACACATGCGCCTTCGCTGTCATAAGTATCAGTTTCGCATCCCAATAAACATGTTGTTCTGTATTCCTTAAGAGAAATTAGATTTTTTACTGCGGGTCCATGAACACAGGAATACCAACCTTCGTGCAGTTAAGAAACTCGATAAGCTTTTTTGTCCCCTTTCCAACGCCAATTACTATGCAATGTCGTCAGTGTATCTGAGGTGGTAAATGAAGAATCATACCTAGGACGCCATCTGCCAAAGGATCCAAAGTACCACCTTGCCCTACTTTCACGCTTTCCTGTCCAAGCTTTCCTCTTTTCCGATGTGTCTTTTTATCTTTGATCTTGTCAAGTTTATCTGCATCAACGAATAGTTTGGAACGGGCGATGAGCTGTTGTAAGTCGTTGACTATTGACATGCTCGTTGGACCAGATGGTTTCACCACACCGAACAAACCAGAGACAGGGAAAGTCGAAGGTGTCACTTTAGGCATCTGAAGCCAAGTAGTAAAAAGTTAGGCACTTGGTGTTAGACAAGATCCCACGGTGTAAGAAACGATGTCATTGATATCGACTGGATATCGACTTCATTTTACATAAGTCGTTGTGTTCAGGTTTCGCAAATATATATGTATTCTTGAGGCCGCGTATTATAGTATTTCAACGTTCAACGCTCGGACCTTGTTGACCATCGGCCTCCACATATACAACGAATTTCCCACATTTTCTCCCACAGAACCCATCGTGGAGCTGTCAAGCCAACAACTTTGCCGACAGGCTTTGGTATAGTTGTTTTCCCGCCACAACGCAGACATTCATTCCTGGCACCTTCCATCGGTATTAGGCGTTTCGTGACAACATCTTTGCCATGTTTTTCTATAGAGAGCCATGCCATGCCATCTACCAAGTCGGCAGGTTTGATGAATAATGTCGTTTTGTTCAAAAGGTTTTCAAAGTCGGAGATGTGTTTGACGAGTTTGGTAAGGTAAGGTAACATCGCACCCACAGGCTGGCAGGCGGCAAGACCCCGCTGGCAGATTACAGCTGGACAACTTTCAGAACTTGCAAAAAACCCATATGTACAACGTACGGTCGAACGCTCTCACTATCGGCAGATTCTCCTCAAGAAGGGCTATCAGACTTCCAAAATTGATGCCGCAATTATCCACAGTGTCAATGAGAATCAGTTGGGCCATCTGTGGGCTGTCCCCGCCCGCGGGCAGCGAACCTATATACGAGCGAAATGCGTTGATGTGCTTCAAAGCGACAATAACGTTTTGTAGGCCGAACGGATGAGCGAGGTGAAGGAGATCAGGGGAGTAAAGGGATGGATCTAAAAAAATGTTGGCCGTTTGTTATTGGGCACACATTTTGCTTACCTGTTGGTCCCATACCACCATTGTTGCAAATAACAACCGATTTCATCAGTCTCTCCGAGAACGTGACAATCCAAGTGGATAGTGTTATTAACTGCCAGGCTGCCTCTGTATAGCAATGTCATGATATTCTCTGCCTCCGTATTCAGAACTATGATCTTACCAAGGTCGTAACCATTTTCCTCTTTGCAATCGCCAAAAGCGATATTGCAAGCATTAAGAGAGCATAGATCACGTGCCGCTTTCCATCTATCTTGCAATAATTCTTTTTCTTTGTCATCTTTGGAGAAACTCGCTCTGGACCTGAGCAGCCAAGTGTCATTTGCCTCTTACGCAGTGCTAGATGAGGACTTACCGGTATACTTCTGTCGCAACACCCATCACGTCCCAAGTAGAGGCATACGGCAACTCGAGTCTAAAGTTTTCCAGAATGTTCAGAGTATGGTAAATGATATTTGTTGCCTCAGAGATCGATATTTTGGGCGAGGAGACACAATGGATGAGGTCTTCTATCGAATTCCTTGCGAGAATTGCGATTGCGAACTGGGAAGACAAAGGAGGAGCTGCAAAGAAGTGAAAAATAATGAAAGATCAAGTAAGAAATAACGTTACAACTTGAACCTGGAGCCCTTGGTTTGGGGAGTGTATGAATTGAAACCCGCGTTTTCCACAAAGAGGTTGACAATGCACAGAAAAGGCTACGGTTTGGGGACGTGGCGACAAAGAGAGGCACTGAAACATATATTTTCGGTATAATCAGCCGATGAATGAAATTGAGACCCCACAATCATGTCCTGCTGAATCCCGGGTGGCGTTTATAACGGCGGGCTCAAACTTGCTGTTATCAGTCAGATCTGGACTAGAAGACGTTGCGTCATGTGTACCAAATAAACATCGCTGAGAGACTGACATATTCAATATTTTCAGTGTACCAATTGAAGGGTCCTTTAATCCCAAATTTCCAGTAGGAAAGGACCCAGAATGATGTAGAATATATGCTTGCATCAAAATATTAGATGGTGAAGTGAAATCTATAAACGATTCTGTTTGGACGATAATTCCATTGTTGATGGCGAGTGAGGCTTCCTGGTGTAATATTTTCTGATGAAATGTTTTCAAGCCGTTTGACGACTGGGAAACGACCAAACTCACTGAAAGTGGTCCCCGGCCCTTGGAAGCGGCTTTGTGCACCACACTATATAGCTTCAAGTTGGAGGTGGGCGATGATGTGTCTATATCGGGAATACTAGACAGCGCGATTCAACTGATGACAAAGGCCGCTTACAGCTATAAAAGTTTGCAGAGGACACAGCCAAATATGTGTGGCCTCGTTCTGGTGGTCTTCGTGTTGCAGGGTCGCTAATATTTGCAGGATGCGGAGGAGGCATGCAGAGGAAGGAGATGTCAACTAGAGACGCAGATCCAATATCTAGCGTTGCATGCGCGTGTAGAATTAGACCTGGAAGCAAAATTAGGATGGCGTAACTCGGATATAACAATGCTCGAACTCATGACAATTCCATCGAATGTCAGTTGGGCTTCGAGAACCTCGACTGTGTATTCCTCACCCCAAGTTTCAAAGTCGTTGGATCTCGTATCTTGGTGGTTTGAATCGAACAAATCTATTGGGACACCAAGGCCCATGGAATTGAACGATGATACGTCTGGTGGATCGTTCGTTAGAGGGGGAACAGGCATTCGACGAGAATGAGTGGCTATGAAGATGGAAGAGTCTGGGAAAAGTCTCAAAGACAGATCGTTGATGACTTTATAAACATTACCATTGTATCCTATGCTAATTGCCGCATGAACGCAGTATTTAGTTCCATTGGCATTCTCCAGCCCATCTACGGCATGAAGACTTTGCGAGCTCTCTGGTGTGACTCCGGGGACTATCAAGGAACGTTTGATACTTCTTAGACCAGGAATAATGTAACGGTAATAGAAGACAAAGAGATTATTGTCTTCTGTTACAACGGCTAAGGTTGGATTTGAGACTGGAGTAGAAGGACCTCGAAAAGGGAGTCTGATTGGTGTTCCGGATAATGTGAAAGCCCACTATTTACTATTAGCCAAGTGAAATGTTACAACTGCCGCAGATCACAAACCTCTCTTGCACCGGCTAACCAAGTCGCTGTTACAGCACCGCCTGACTTTGAAAAAGGCCACCATTCTTTAGCTTGCCAATTGTCGATTTGGGCGCCTCTGTTCCACATACATCCAACTCCTTCTCCATCTTTTCCAGGATAAAATGCAAATAGCCAGTCATCACTTGATGAAACTGAGATCACGGTCGGCGGTTCATAGGATGCAGGGGATGAAAGAACAGGGGGTGGAGATGGCAGATGAAATTCCTTGGAAGAAGAGAAATGATGCCCAATAATCAGAGGCTGAGTTGGGTGTGCGGTCCATATTACCGAGGATTGGGACCAAACGAGTGGTCTTGGTACGGCAGGTCAATAGAGCAGTCGAAAAATGAAAGGCCTCTCACCGTCTCGGTCTTTCGAGGACTGGGTAGAAATCACACCAGCTCGCTCGCCATGTCTTATGGCTGGAAGCAGCTCCTTTTCCCTTTGTTGGGGATGCAGGTGACGAAGTCAATTCCATCATGATGGTTTTGTAACGAACACAACAACATCCACAACCAACGTTATGGCCACTTTCGTCTCACGACAACTATCCAAAGAAATCAATGGAAAACGCACAGATGTTCTGTTCCAGCCTTTTTCAGATCGCTACTTAGTTCTGGTGACGCAGCTGGGGAAAGTAGGGAATCTGGTACTGATTAGACGCTGTTGATGTCTGTGAACTCATTCTCAATATTCATATATTAGATTCAAGCTTCGATTCCGGCCACCATACCCCTTTCGATTCCAAATGCTAACGCCGACGACTTTCCTCTGCCCGAACCCTCTTCCGCTATACAATTGACTATGCTACTCGGATGTCCAACCTCAGAACACATGCAGATTTTACATTCGCTCTACGCCACGCAGATCGCAACTATTATCTGGACTGAAGAAGCAGTGCATGGATTAGATAGTCGGCGAAGCGTCGTGATTGGGATGGCACTTTCCAAGATGGAAGGTCTTGAATCGACAGAGATGGCAAAACAGGAACGAGAGTTATTCCAAAGTGTAATGGCTATGATCTACCAACTACTCAGGTTGACATAGAAAAACAATTTATTTTGGTTCGTGGACATTTACAACGATGAAGTTGGCGAAGTTCATTCCTCCACATGCTGTAGCCTCTTTTGACGGTACTTCTCGTATCTCCACCGCAGCAGATGCGTTAGCCTTTCTTCTTCTGGCCTTGCTGTTCGTGGATGTGTCTCATGGAGGTAGAATGCAAGTACTCCAGTAAATATCCCGAGAATGGGATCTAAGCCTCTGTTCGACCTGAATCAATAAACAAGTTCTCCTTGAATGCGCCAAGTTGGACTGACCGTGTAAGCAGATAGTGTGGCATATCTTGAGAGAGTTGATGCGGACGTGGAACGGACCGACCGAATTGTGACTTTGTGAAGACATCTCACCATCACGTTGCAAAACTTGTTTGACCGAGTATACCTTCTTTTCTTCCCCAAACTAAAATGTCAGCAGTTGCTTTGGACCGTCAAATACGCCCAATTTACGGTATATTACCATCATATAAATTACTACCTTTGGTGCCCGTTACTGACAGAATGATCAGATGCACTGGACACTGGCTCTAATAAATCAGCCATTGTTGCCTGCAACAAATTGCTGAAAAAACACCCCAAAAACGACCTTATCAAGGTGTGCTTGGTCCATTTTCCCGGAGATGAGTTGTTGACACTGCCCTGTTAGGCTTTGAAAGCTCTTGCTCTAGTGAGGTCCCAAAAGGTCGAAGAATCTCTGGTTCTCTGTGATGAAGTTCTCGACTCCAAGCCTACCAATGAGGCTGTCCTGACTGCCATGATGCACGTATTACGTGGTCTAGGGAGGCGTACGTCCGCTTGCATTCGTTGTTTTCTCCTTACAATGAGTGTTGCGTCCAGATACCGACTTGATCACCATGTTCGAAGAAGCTTTCAAACTACAACCTATGAACGAGGATCTTGGTGTGCAGACATTCTTCGCGAACGTTCGGGCAAATAATTGGAAGTCGGCCCACCAAGTCGGTGTTCATTCAAGGATTCTTAAATGCATCAGAATTGACGCCTCATTTAAGGTTGCCACTCGAATGTACAAACAATTTCAGGAGGATCGTTATTTATATTGGAGTATTATCAGTGCGGTGCTACAAGTATGCGCCACCTCTTCCAATCTTCTCTTGTCTCAACATATTCCACTAGGCCAGGGATGTTACCACCCCGGAAAATATGCGCCCTATCTTGTTCAAATTGGCCCATCGGTTAATTACATCGTCCCCCACACCAAGCTATATTCATGCTGAACGCTTCCATCTCCATCTCTCCATCCTTCTTGAACTGGAGCTATGGGATGAGGCAGACAAACTAATCGATAGCGATGTTGGCAAGAACATTTGTTCGACCAGTTTGTCTTGTAATGAAGTTCGTCGCACCATCTGGCGTAAGCAGGGTCGGCTGGACCAAGAGGGTGCTCGTGCTGAGAAGCTAATAATGGAAAAGAAGTAGAGTGTTAGTTGGCTGGTCTCGTATTTCGTCTGACTCCCACATTAGGGATCGCAACTGGCTAGAGTTTCTCGCCGTTCTTGATGCCACTCTTCCGCCTGTGTCATCGTCAGCTTTGGATCCAAGTTTGGACATTCAGTCTAGAATCGATCATGCACAGGAATTATTTGCAAAGGTTTCTGAAGACGATGGCTTGAAAGACCGGTCCGGTTCGTTAGCTCTACTGGATCTAGAGCACCGTGCAAGGGCGTACGGCATCTCGAAAGGTGATGACATGCATTGTTTGCTTCCTGGATTTTTTGAAAAACATTCTCCGTATAGACCCAAGTCGCATGAGCGTATTAATGCAACAATACTTTGATAATTTTGGTAACAAGGCGTGTTGTTTTGAGGATCTCAAGCCTTATTTCGCTGAAAGAACGGACCTCGACGCTTTCACTTCCTACATAGAATCTCTACCGAAATCTACAGTGGGTTTTCGGATAGTTCCGTTGATGTGAATCTTACCTTTGGTGTTGTAGGCCACAGTGTTTGAACTACTACGATTAATCAACGTATTTAAACTTTTGCGACATAGTATACCACCATCAAAGATCACTGTGGAACAGGAACTCAAGGATGTTGCCGAGTATACAAAGTATTACTTCCAAGGACTTCTCCTTGGAGAATTCTTGCCTTCGACCGAATTGCAACCTGCCGACGATCTGCTGCTTCTGGCTGGAAATGCTTTTATCAATTTATGGAAACTTACTGGTGATGAAGGACATCTTTTCAACGCCGTATGCCTGTTGGAATTCGGACTTGCTAAAAGCAAGCAATCATTCCTAGCACGGTTGTTACTCATTCGGATATATAGGCTGCTCGGTGAGGTTATCACCTTTTTGCTCGGATAATGTATTTATTGATACCCTCCCAAGCTGCTCCATCTTCTGCTTTAGACCATTACAGGGTTATGCAAATAAAGCAAGTTCAGCATGATACACTATCTTACATCATCCTCTCCCGAGCATCAATGTTTTCATTGGCCTCTACTGGTGACTTAACTATCCCTTCGGAATGTCTGGAAGCAACACAAATATATCTGAGCAACTCTCAAGAGGTTAAATTATTGTCAAAATGAGTCCCAACGAATACTAATGTTTATATAGACGGGCGAATTCGTTAGCCGCGCATTTAATGCGGAGAAATACTCCAAGGTAAGCAACTCAAGTCACTCCGAGACCCATATCAATGACTTCATAATTAAGATTCCTGAATTTCTGGCTTTTGAGGATTGCGTTGACAACTCCTTGCAGAGGGACTTGATGAAACTTGAGCACGTTCGCATGCGCCTGACGCACGAACCTATAACTTCCGACCTCATCGACATGGAGCTCATCGAATTGAAGTTCATATTCGATCGAAGTGCGTTGAGAGTTCTTTGCTGTGGTCTGTCTCCTATCTTGATTTCCAGGCCACTCTGACAATCGGGACTTTGATATCATTCCTAATTATCAGCCGAGATGTTCACAAGCACTGCGTGATCAAACTACACTATTTGGCAAGCTCGAAGGAGTGAGTGCCATTCTTAAAAATTGAGGAGGACTCGATCACATCCCCTGATAGAAAAGCTGGTTGGCAACTTTCCTCAAACTTTATATCAGGGCATTCCAACAAGCCAGTGATCTTGACGACACTGTCGAGGAAAAACTCCTGATCGGTGACCGCCCGAAGCAGCCATCGAATAAAAACAAGCAGCCTCTCAAAGAGCGACTTGCAGTAAGGGAACCTGAATACCTGTCGGAGGTTTGTGCTTGTTAGATTTAATATTGTCTCGGAAATAATAGGGTTCTTTAGCTGACTCACGATGAGGTTCGTCTTGTCGAATATGCGAATTGTTTGTCGAATTGGCTGGAGCGTTATCACGATTTCACCCGTCCTCCGCCTGCTGTTGTGCTTGCTGAGGCTGCTAAGCAGACGGAGCTCAAGACAGGACACCCATTGAAGGGTATTGAAATTGCTCCGATGGCCACACCTAACGGTCACCACAAAAGGGATGAGGAACCACCCGCCATTCAAGAACCCCCGGACCTTTTGAAGGATTTCTTCACAAGTAGGCATTGTGTTTTTTGAAGAAATCAAATTGCTGATGTAGTGATAGCTATTAAAACACGATTTGATGAAGCAGCTGTGTTGTCTCCAACTGAAATGCTTCATGTCGCAACACTTGCTCAGGAGGTATAACTGAGCCTGTATTTGCTCCGTCCTGTGAACTTACGACCTATCCATCAGGCATTTCTGCTTCTTGTGTTGGAGACACTTCGCTTCAAGTCATCTTCTGTAGTGAAAATTAACAGGCTTGGCCCGGTTTGTATTGCTATTGCTGCTGAAAAGATCCTCACTCACAAAGCCACTCAGCTGGTGAACAACTTCAAGGAACTGCGTGCTTCTGCACTCTCCACTCTCAAAGAAATCTCTGGGAAATTGGTTAAACAAGGAGAGTATTACGGAACGCCTGAGAGTCGAAAATCACGGGTTGCCAGCTGTTCGAGCATTCTTGGTCCTGAGGTAGATTCCACTCATTTTCCTTACTCTTTGGTAATGTGACCATGTCTCAGATCGACCAGGACTTTGTGGCCACACAAGTGAAAAAGATCAATGATGCTCGCCGAAAAGTGCTGGAAGGGGCAGGAAAGGGGATGGCTCGTATTACTATGACTTACGCTAGTTGATTTTTCCGTGTTTTTGCGTTCACAGGAGTTTGCTTGGTACCAAGCAGGAATTGAACATTAGAGATTTGGCAGCCTACTTGATAGAAAAGCTTAGAGCTGCTGCCAAATTTAGAAAAACGTCACAATGAGACAAACGCGTTATGAAGCGCGTATGTGACAGGCTTCATTATTAACCTCCCATCATCGTCAACAATATGAGCCAATGTAATTTTTTGGTCTTTTTATTAATTATTTATTCAATTCGCTCATGTAGATGAAGCAGCTTATTATGCCAGTGGAGGGGGAGGTGGTTACATTCAGGGAGGTTCGCCATTCAGCCAAGGAGGTAGTCCTGGCGGCAGGGTAAGTGCTCTATTACAGGATCAATCCCTTTGTTCATTGAATGTAGAGGACCGAGGCATCCCTCTCTGTGAGGCCATTTACAATTGCTCAACTCACCAAAGCCTCACAAGCACATACTGACTCGGAATGGAGAGTAGACGATATTGAGGTTGGACAGGTACGAGGTCTTCACAGGGAAAGCAGTGCAATGGCTTTATATCTGTACAGGTCACAATAGTTGGAGAGGTCATCTCCGTACAACAACAAGCCACCAATCATGTATACATAATCGACGACGGCACGGGTACCATGGAAGCACGACAATGGATTGCTTCGGACGAGGGTACTGAAGCTAAAGAAAATGGAATGAGGTACGCGACTTTTGTCATTACTTCAGTTCTCTCTAAGCATTTCACCAATAGTAAACAATTTGTTCGAGTAATTGGCGGACTCAAAAGTTTTGGTAAAAAACGCTATGTCAACATCAACCATATTCGCCCAGTAAACGATGGTCATGAGGTTTATTTTCATATACTCGAAACCATGGCTGTATCTCTAATCATTGAGAGGGGTCCCGTAGGTCCATTCTTCCATTGGTCAAGGTGGGACTGATTTGAAGTTTTCTAGCCCTCAGCGACAGCTAAGCCAGAAGGAACAGCACCATCACCGTATTCAACACTAGGCAATTCCGTTAAAAGCAAATATGCTCATCTGCCATCGCTGCAGCAAAGAATTCTTGAGTTTATTATGAATCAACCACATTCTGACGACGGTGTGAACGTTGTGAATATTGCGAAGGCTGTTGCAGGACACGACGCACACGAAATTAGGTATGAAAAGGACAAATTCCCCTATATGGTTACTAATATTTCGCAGTGCCGCACTGGATCAGTTGATGGAAGACGGATATGTTTTCACAACTTTTGATGATTCCCACTTCAGGATCTCAGCGTAATTCTGATTTACCATGTTCTCTATTATGGCCAGCATCACATGATCAAGAACCCTGAGAAGGATTATC